>VZQC01006419.1:2801214-2983140 GCA_009823505.1 Rhizomys pruinosus
AAAAAAAAAAAAAAAAAAAAAAAAAAAAAAAAGGAGATTGAAGAAGACACCAGAAGATGGATGGATTTCCAATGCTCATGGATTGGAAGACCATCCAACCCAAACTAATATATAAATTCAATGTAGGGGTTTGAGTCTTGCTCGGGTGCCATAGTAAGGTCCTGTGTCTGGGCTCAGGAGCAACCCGACACTGCTCCAGGCAGGTAAATCTTAGGACATTGACTCACGGGGTACTAGACAATTGAGTTGCTGGTTTGGGGCAGAGGGTCTAGAGGCTGGCGGGTCTAGATTGGATGCCTAAGCCCTGGCAGAGTGTGGCTGCCTGGCCACATGGCCCCTCCTGCTAGTAGGCGGAAGGGGTCTTGGGTTTGGGTCTTGTTCAGGTGCCATAGTTAGGTCCTGTGTCCAGGCTCAGGAGCAACCCACCACTGCTCCAGGCAGGTGCCAGGGCACTGGCTAAGCCAGGAATATCCACCCCCCACTGCCAACAACTGGAATTGAGGAGAGAGTATCCAGTGGATTAAGAGAACCTTCAGAACAGAAAAGGAAGAGTGACTTAGACTTCCAATATCCAATATACAAACAAAAGTGAAAGCCTGAAACCTAGACAAGTCAAGACTCCATAAACAAGGAGGGGGGATAAAAAGCATCAGAAGGAGGCAAGCAAAATAAAACACGCTTTCAGCCTTCAACACACTGAAAAGGCATTTGAGATTTGAACTAAAAAAGGGAAAACCACATGCCAGGGACACGACGAAGGGACAACATGGGAAAGGTGCAGGATAATTCTGCACCAAGGTCTACCAACCCAGTAGGAGATAGCTACAATGGGATCCCCCTGGAAGTGAGCCCAGAAACAGACCTTAGAGGAATAATTGCAGATCTATGCAGAGAAATAAAAGAAAATAAAGAAGAATTCAGAGAAGTAAAGAGAGAAAATGAAAAACTCAAAAAGGACCTAGAGGGATACAATGACAAACTTCAAAAAGAACTAAAGGAAGGGATTGACAAACTCCAGAAAGAACTAGAGAGAGAGAAAAAAACAAACACTTTAACGAGGTAGAAACACTGAAAAAGGAAGCCAACCAATGAACTAAGGAGCACCAAGAAGAGATTGAGAAACTCAAAAAGGAAATGGATATATTAAAGAAATCACAGGATGAAATGAAGAAGAAAATAGAGCCCTCATCCAATCAAGAAGAAAAGAAAGGGAAAAGCTTCAGAAATAGAATGAAGCAGAACAAAGAATATCAGATCTGGAAGATAACACAGAACAACAAAAAAACTCAAATAAAGATTATGAAAAATTTAAAAATACACAAAAGTGGAACAACCAGGAAATATGGGACACTATGCAAAGATCAAACCTCCACATCATAGGAATAGAGGAAGGAGAAGAATCTCAAGAGAATAGTATTAATCAGATCTTCAAAAGAATAATAGATGAAAACTTCCCCAAACTAAAAATAAACAAACGCATTCAAATACAAGAAGCACATAGGACTCCAAATAGACAAGATCAGAAAAGAAACTCCCCGCACCATATCATAGTCAAAATGCTAGACGCCCAAACAAAGATAAAATTCTGAAAGCCACAAAAGAAAAACAAGTCACATACAAAGGGAAACCCATCAAACTGACTTCTCGCCGCAAACCATGAAAGCAAGAAGAACATGGAGCAAAGCATTCCCAGTGTTAAAGGACTATGGATGCCAACCCAGAATACTTTACCCAGCAAAAATGTCAATTACAGTTGAAGGAGAGAGAAGAATCTTCCAAGACAAAAACAAGATGATAGAATACATGTCCGGAAAACCAACTCTCCAGAAAATGCTTGAAGCAATTCAAAGGGCAGAAGAGAGGAGCAACTATCCTCAAGCACCTAGGAAAAGAAACTAATAAAAATATAAACATAGGAGTAGAATCAGAGACTAAAAGTCCAAATGGATAATAAGGTGAAAGGAAACAACATCCATCTTTCAATTATAACCTTAAATATTAATGGGCTGAACTCCCCAATCAAAAGGCATAGACTGGGAGAATGGATTAGGAAACAAAATCCATCTATATGCTGTCTGCAAGAAACCCATCTCAATTTCAAGGACAGGCACCAACTTAAGGTGAAGGGATGGAAGAAAACATTCCAAGCAAATGGTACCAAAAAGAAAGCAGGTGTCGCTATTCTAATATCAGACAAAATAGACTTCAAAGCAAAAGAAATCAAAAGAGACAAAGAGGGCCATTATATCTTCATTAAAGGAACAATCAACGATGAAGATCTCACAATCATGAATATATATGCACCAAATGCTGGTGCACCAAACTTCATAAAGACAACTCTTCAGGATCTCAAGGGTCAGATTAACCCCAGCACACTAATAGTAGGGGACTTCAATACTCCAGTAAGTCCTTTAGATAGATCAACAGGACAAATGATGAACAAAGTGATATCTGAACTGAATGATACAATACACCAAATGGACCTCACAGACATCTATCAAATATTCCACCCAAACACCAGAGAATACACTTTCTACTCAGCACCCCATGGAACATTCTCCAAAATAGACCATATACTGGAACACAGGGAAAAACTCAACAAATACAAAAAAAATGAAATAATCTCATGCATTCTATCAGACCACAGTGCAATAAAACTCAATATCAACACCAGAATAAACCCTACAACCTACAAGAACTCATGGAGACTAAACAACACTCTCCTGAATAATGAATGGGACAAGGAAGAAATAAAGAAAGAAATAAAAACATTCCTGAAACTGAATGACAACGATAATACAACACAGGAAAACCTATGGGACACTTTAAAAGCAGTCCTAACAGGGAAGATTATAGCTCTAAGTGCCTACATTAAAAAAACAGAAAGAGCACAAGTGGATGATCTAACACTGCAGCTAAAAGTACTTGAGAGACAACAACAAATGAACCCTAAACACAGCAGACAAGAGGAAATAACAAAAAACAGAGCAGAGATCAAAGAAATAGAAACAAAGAAAAGCATGCAAAAAAATCGATGAATCCAAAAGTTGGTTCTTTGAGAGAATAAACAACATAGACAGGCCTCTAGCCCAGTTAACAAAAAGAAAGAAGGAACAACTCCAAATCAATAGAATCTGTGATGAAAGGGGAAATATCACAACAGAAAATGAAATGATCCAGACAATCATACGGGATTACTTTAAAAACCTATACTCTACTAATTTTGAAAACCTAGAAGAAATGGATGAATATCTGAAATCCTGGGAATCACCAAAGCTCAACCAAGAAGAGATCGATTGACAGCTTTAATAGACCAATAACATATGAAGAAATTGAAGATGTAATAAGCAGCCTCCCAACCAAAAAAATGCCCAGGCCCAGATGGTTTCACAGCAGAATTCTATAAAATATTTCAACAAGACTTACAGCCATTAATACTCAAGTTGTTTAGAAGGATACAAACGGGGGAAGTTCTCCCAGATTCCTTCTATGAGGCCAGCATTACTCTAGTACTAAACCAGGCAAAGATGAAACCAAAAAGGAGAACTATAGACCCATCTCCCTAAGGAACACAGATGCCAAATTTCTAAACAGGATACTGGCAAATCGCATACAGACCCACATCAAGAAGATTATCCCTCATGACCAAGTTGGATTCATACCAGAGATGCAGGGATGGTTCAACATACTAAAATCAATAAATATCATCAAGCATATAAATGGACTGAAAGACAAAAACCAAACCATCATCTCAATTGATGCAGAGAAAGCCTTTGACAAAATCCAGCATCCCTTCATGTTTAAAGTCCTAGAGGGAATTGGATTGGAGGGATCATTCCTTAATGTAATCAAAGCCATATAAAGGAAACCCACAGCCAATATCATCCTCAATGGGGAAACGACAGAAGCATTACCCTTAAGGGTAGGAACTCGGCAAGGCCGCCCCCTGTCACCACTCCTTTTCAACATAGTGCTTGAAACCCTTGCTAGGGCAATAAGGCAAGAAAAGGAAATTAAAGGAGTTCTAATTGGAAAAGAGGAAATCAAGCTATCCCTTTTTGCTGATGATATGATTGTCTACCTAAGGGATGCTAAGAACTCCACCAGAAAACTCCTAGAAATGATTAAGAGCTTTGGTAAAGTGGCAGGATACAAAATAAATCTAGAAAAATCAGTAGCCTTTCTTTACACCAACAACAAGCAACTGAAGAAGGACTACAAGGAGACCTTCCCACTCACAATAGCCTCAAAAACAATAAAATACCTAGGAACAAACCTAACCAAAGACACCAAGGATCTCTACAACAAAAATTTTAAACCCCTGAAAAAGGAAATTGAGGAAGACATCAGAAGATGGACAAACCTCCCATGCTCATGGATTGGGAAAATAAATATAGTAAAAATGTCCATCCTACCCAAACTAGTGTACAGATTTAATGCGATCCCAATCAGAATCCCCAAGAGTTTCTTCACAGGCCTGGAAAAAAAAATCCTCAATTTCATTTGGAAAAACAAAAGACCCCGAATAGCCAAAGCAACCCTGAGTGAAAAGAGCAATACAGGGGGGATCGCTATACCAGACATCAAACTATACTATAGGGCTATAGTCATAAAGACAGCCTGGTACTGGCACAAAAACAGACCAGTTGACCAATGGAATAAAACTGAAGATCCAAACCTGAGCTCATACAATTTCAGCCACCTCATATTTGACAAGGGGGCCAAGAAGACACAATGGAAGAAAGACAGCATCTTCAGCAAGTGGTGCTGGCAAAACTGGATCACCACTTGTAGAAGAATGAAATTAAACCCCTACCTCTCACCTTGTACAAAGGTCAACTCCAGATGGACCAAAGACCTCAACGTGAAACCCCAAACTCTGGAGGTGATAGAAGAGAAGCTTGGCAGCAGACTACAAGACATAGGTGTAGGAAAAGACTTCCTAAATCAGACAGCAGCTGCACAAGAAATAAGATCGACAATTGACAAATGGGACCTCATTAAACTCAAAAGCTTCTGTACATCAAAGGAAGCAATAAAGGAAGTGAGGAGAAGACCCACAGAGTGGGAGGAAACCTTCACAGCAGATACATCTGACAAAGCATTAATTTCCAGAGTATACAAGCTACTCAAAAAACAAAGAAGAAAGAAAACAAATGAATCATTCAAAAGATGGAGCAAAGATCTGAATAGAGACTTCACAGAGGAGGAGTTAGAGATGGCCGAGAAACATCTTAAGAAGTGTTCAACATCTCTGATAATTAAGGAAATGCAAATTAAAACCACTCTGAGATATCACCTTACTCCAATAAGACTGGCTAGGATCAGGAACACGAATGATACCAAGTGCTGGAGAGGTTGTGGGGAAAGGGGAACACTCATCCATTGCTGGTGGGAATGTAAACTTGTACAGCCACTATGGAAAGCAGTGTGGAGAACCCTTAGAAGACTCAAAATGAGCCTTCCATTTGACCCAGTCATACCACTCCTGGGTATATACCCACAAGACACATCTTACTGCAAAGATACATGCACAGCTATGTTTATTGCAGCTCTGTTCACAATAGCAAAAAGCTGGAACCAGCCCAGGTGCCCCTCAACTGACGAGTGGATAGAGAAAATGTGGTACATGTATACAATGGAGTTCTATGCAGCGGTAAAGAGGGACAACATCATGAACTTTGCAGGTAAATGGATGGAGCTGGAAGACATTATGTTAAGTGAAGTAACACAGTCCCAGAAAAACAAACGACAAATGGTGTCCCTCATATGTGGATGCTAGTACCAATAACCCAGATATAAACATTTCTCATGGAGAGGGATGCATAGTAAAAGAACAACAACAGAAAGACTGCATCAGAAAATGGACCGAAATGGTGAATTGGGAAGGGGGGAGGGGTGGGTGAGGGACACTGGTGTATATTCAATTAATGCATATTTAATTGACATGAGTTCAACAAGTATCCAGTTTTGCCCAGGCTCTGTCTACAGGTTACATGGTGTTTAAGGACTTAGTAAAAGTAAATATGTGTATATTAAACAACATTGGTTTAAAGGCTCTGATAAAAACAGTAATGCATCTGAGTTAATTGGTGATACAAATTGCTGTTGTCCACATTTGTTTTACTTAAAATCTGTGTAACAATAACTTTGGGATTGGCACGTACAAATTTTCTCTATAATTTTTCTGTTGTACAGTATCACCTTGTAGCATTTTCTTTCACTTATAGGGTGATTTAACTTAAAAATTATGTTTGCTTCCCAAGTTAATCACATACAGTTACCCAAAACAGCATGGGTGAATTTGATGAAATCTGTGCCTTGATTCCACCCTATAGGTATATATAATACAACTGCTTTTTTGAGACTCATGGGTCAAAAAACAAAAACCTAAAATAAAAAGGGGAGGGATACAGATAGATATGAAAACTTTTTGTCAAAAACCTTGCAATTCAAACCTTAAAACTAACTACGGGAAAAGATTTGTATGTTCCAACAGGTCAAAATGTCACCAACTTAAAGGCTGAGAAAAAAAAATACACCTTTGTATTGAGTAGGATGTACCAGGAAGTGCCAGCAGAAAGGTTGGCCCATCTGAACATTGAAAGGAAGAAAAGCCTCAGATTGCCACAAACATCAAACCCCTCTGTGGATCCTACTTGTAACAACTATTTATAATGAGTCCTAATGAAACTTACCTTCTAGGTGCTGCAAAGGTTTTAATACGAGAGACTTTCTTAGCTACTCTCCCCCTCATAGAACAAGGAGAAATATGATGATGATGAGGTCGCTCTCCAACTGTAAATTGGACCCAACTGTTATAGAGGTAATCTCTTATAAAACCAGTAAAACTGCCTTCTTTAACCAACTAATAGACACAGGAACTGTGAAAAGGATTATTCCCTATTCAGAACCAAATATAATACTAAAGACTCCTGAAGCTATGCACTTAAGCAAAATATATTAATTCAGGAGCTCTGACATCAGCAATGGATTATTCTACCAAGTAGATGTTGGCCAGGGGGTCCAAGCCTGCACAAAAGGTAAAGGCTCCTTGCTTCCAAACTGGGATACCTGCAAGAAGAGAGGTGATAAGGCCCTGCTGTCGAAGATCTGATGTAAATATGGGAAAGATGTATTGAGACCACACCTGCAAGTGTACAAATGGTCTCTGGAATACCAGAGAGTGTTACCAAAGGCCACTAAACCAATAAAGCAAATATAGGTCTCCTTGAGTCAAGCAAGACTCCTCCGTCAGCACCAGCTTCACTTCACCTGCTGGAAATACTGTGCAGCAGTGGCAGCCATATGTCTATATATCCCAAATCGAATTGGCTATTAGCTCTCTCTTTGGAAGAATAAACCACAGTTGATGCCACAACCTTACATCCTGTAATGGTTAAGAGATGTTATAAGCCACAGTAAGACCCTGTCATATTTACAGAAAAAAATGTAATTCATGGATTAACATACCATCCAAACATCTGTGTCTGTACCAAAGTAACCTACCATAACAATTAGTATTGTTTAAATACCCATGTATCTAATTGCTTGTGCTTCATTAGTAGGATAGAAAGGTTATTCCTGGACAAACTGTCAGCCCATGAAAGGAAACAGCCAGAATTGACCAGAGTCCAAGAGAACAGCTCCAGAGAAAGTAGACTGTTTTGCTTCTCATCCACCTGTGCCCGTTTTCTAAGCCCAGGGAACAATCTGCAGAAGAGGGGGCATGGTAGAATATAAGAGCTGTGATTGGGGCGAATGGTGAATCTAACAATATTGTCTGGACACTCATTTGATCAACTAGATTGAACATACAAGCTCCCCCTGCTGGATGGTGGGACCCATGAGCTGTGTGGGTTTGGGCACAAATGCTTGCAAATTGGTTTTACATGAATGATGCTTGTACTCATAAATTATCACTTATTGTTAAAAATTTTAAAAAAACAGAAAGATGCAGGAAAGTTATGGCAGAATGCATGAACTGGGATGGGGTGGGGAGGGGTAGGGGGAAGGGAAAGGGAAATATGCCTGAACTGAATTGGAAAATGATGTATGAAATACACAAAGCATCAATAAAATGAAAATTTAAAAAAAAATTCAATGTAATCCCAATCAAAATCCCCATGACTTTCTTCACAGAATTAGAAAAAAAATCCTATATGGAAAAACTAAAAACTCTTGACAGCTAAAGCAACCCTGAGCAAAAAGACCAATGCAGGGGGATTACTATACAGACCTATAGACATAAAAACAGCATGGGACTAGTACAAAAACAGATCAATGGAACAAAATTGAAGATCCAAACTTGGACACATGCAATTTCAGCCACATCACATTTGACAAAGGGGACAAGAAGACTTGTATCTTCAGCAAATGGTGTGGCAAAACTGGACCACCACTTGTAGAAGGATAAAACTAAACCCCTCCCTTTCACCCTGTACAAAAATCAACTCCAAATGGATCAAAGATCTCAATGTGAAATCTGATACTCTGAAAATAATAGAAGAAAACATTGGAAATAAAGTAAAGATATAGGGGTAGGAAAAGACTTTGTTAATCAGATGGCAGCTGCACAGGAAATAAGGTCAACAATCAATAAATGGGACCTAATTACACATAAAAGCTTTTGTAAAGCAAAAGAAACAATCAAGGATGTGAAACGAAAACCCACACAGTGGGAGGAAATCTTCACCAGTGACAGTTCTGACAGAAGTTTAACATCTAGAGTATATAAATTTTTCAAAAAACAAAGGATAATGAAAACAAATTACCTAATCAAAAGATGGAGCAAAGAACTGAACAGAGACTTAACAGATGAGGAAGTAAAGATGGCTGCAAATATCTTACAATGTTTTCAATATCCTTAGTAATTAAGGAAATGCAAAGTAAAGCCACTTTTAGATTTCGTCTTACCATGGCTATGATCAAGAAAACAAATAAGGGGCTGGAGAAATGGCCTAGCAGTTGAGAGCACTGACTGCTCTTGCAAAGGACCCAGGTTTGATCCCCAGTGCCCACCTGGCAGCTGAGAACCGTCTGTAACTCCAATTCCAGGAGAAATCCAGTTCCAAGGGAAGCCGAGACCCTCTTCTGACCTCCGCGGCATTGCACGATACGGGTGCACAAACCTAGATGCAGACGGTACATTCATACACATACAAAAATAAATGAAAAAAAAAGAAAAAAGAAAAAAGAAAAAAATGATACCAAATACTGGAAAGGCTGTGCAGAAAGGGGCACACTCATTCACTGCTGGTGGGAATGCAGACTCATGCAACCCCTATGGAAAGGAGTGTGGAGAACTCTTAAAAGACTCAAAATGAGCCTGTCACCTGACCCAGCCATACCACTCCTGGGTATATACCACAAAGAGTCACCGTATTGTAGTATTGTAGAGATGTGTGCACAACCATGTTTATTGCAACTCTTTTCACAATAGCAAAAAGCTCAAACCAACCCAGGTGTCCTCAACTAATTAGTGGAAATGAAAATATAAGGGGCTATGTCTAAATTGAACTGAGAAATGTCTGAAACACACAAAACATCAATAAAAGCATTATAAAAAGATATAAGGAAAGTAAATAAAATTTTTAAAAAAAGAAAATGTGGTACATTACACAATGGAGTTCTATGCACTGATAATTAAAGACGACATCATGAATTTTGCCGGAAAATGGATGGAACTGGAAGCTGTTATGCTAAGTGAAGTAACACAATCACAAAAAAGAAAATGACATGTGGTGTCCTTCATTTGTGGATTCTAGGACTAAACCCTTATAGACTACGTTTCACTGAAGGAAACCCCTTGCCTCCCCTTTCTATGGATTTTCTTCATATGAGGCCATGCTGAGGGATTTCTGATCTGCCATCTTACTTCTCCTGAGGTCAGAGGATGACTTGTGGGAATTAGTTCTCTCCTTTCTTCATGTGGACTCTGAGGATGAAACTCAGATTGTCAATGTTGGCAACAAGCTCCTTTACTTCCTGAGCCATTTTCTTGGACCTGAATCTTTTCATAGTTGAGTTGTAAGGTTCTTTATGGATTATAGGGGAAAGCCCTTTATTAAGTTATGATTAGCAAGTATTTTCCCTTTGATGTGTGAGTTCTTTTATCACCTCTTTAAAAATTTGCTGAAAATTATGTATAAAACACATAAAAATTCAATAAAAAAGAGAAAATGAAAAAAAAGGAAAGGAGGCAGAGAGGAGGGTACATCTTTGTTCTTTGTTTACAACTATGCCTGTCTTGTTTGACTGAGTTGTCAGCCTCCCATTCACTGGTCTGTAAATATCTGAGGAGTCCTTGATCTGTTATAACGATCTATACCTAAGTGAGGATTCTGATGAGTTTATCTACCAAGTTAGGTTACACATCAGTCTGTAAGATCAAGGGCAAAGATCTGCTCCTGCCAGATTTAGGTTCAAATGAAAAGTCTGTGTGACCAGGACAAAAGCAAGGGAGAGAATGGTATTCTGATTTGTTAATAGTGGGCTTGTACTCACTAATAATAATGATCTCCCTACATTCTAAGAGGAATCTTGCTTTATTTTTAATTTTTAAGCATAAAGTGCAGCCTCCTGTTCTCAGCAGCTCCTAAAAAACCATGCATTGAAGCCACAGGCATATTCTTTAGTGTAGAGGGTCTTCTAGACCTTCAGTTTTTCATGGGTCTGGTCCCAGATGTTGGGTGCATTGGAAACAGACACACAGGTAACTAGAGAACATTAACTCTGTGATGGTACTCAGATTGAAATTAAGTTAACTTTCTCAATTTGAATGAATCTCTTATTGTGATAAGAGTATTAATACCCCTCTTCACAGTTCCAATGTGTATGTGGCCGTCATACCCAACAAAGGGCAACCATGGATGGAGCACAGGCAAGTCTTTCTCCACAGAAGATGGTACCCTGGAAACTGGTGTGAGCTCTGGGCAGAGAATCCAGCTTCTCCAATGTTAATTATTTAGAATAGCTGTGCTGAACTCATTAGGAATTATATTCTTCAAGACAGAGAGGATAAGATTTATTAGCAGGGCTGGAGAGATTGCTCAGAGATTGAGAGCACCAACTGCTCTTGCAAAGGACCCGGGTTCGATTCCCAGCATCCACATGACTGGCGGCTAAGAGCCATCTTTAACTCCAGTTGCAGGGGAATCTGATGTCCTCTTCTGACCTCTGTGGCATTGCACGACATGGGTGCACCATCTTGAATGCAGACAGTACACTCATACACATAAAAAGTAATAAAATTTTAAAAAGATAAAAAGATTTATTAGCATGAGGCTGGCCTTTACTGAGGATAGAGCATTACAATTTTGTGTTTAAAAACAACATGTAAATGAAGATTTTTAATATTTTTCAAATGTTGTTCTTGTTTTTTTAAAGACAGGGTCTCCCTTTAGTCCCAGCTGGCTTGAAATATACTATGTAGACCAGGTTGACCGAGATCTCACAGAGATCTGCCTGCCTCTCCCTCCCAAGTGCAGTGATTAAAGGCATGTAGTACCATGCCTGGCTCAAATATTTTTCTTAATAAACATTTGTTTGTCTATTAAGATAACAGAAGAATAAATTATTCCCAAAACATACATGTTACATACAACACTTGGAACACTGACAGACTAATTTTGTATGTGCCTGAATATATGCAAGCTACATGTGTTGGGGGTACTCTCAGACGCCAGAAGAGGGCATCTAGCATGCATATCTTAAATCAGCTGCTAAATGGTCACTTTTGCAATCTATAGGGAATGACTAAAATTCCAAACTTTAGTGAGTTTCATTGTGAGCTAGATGTATGCTGCTCTGAGCCTTTCAGTTTAACATCTCGGTGATATCCTCAGTCAAATGAGGACATCTTGATTTTGCTGATAACTGATGAAATTATAGAATGTTGTGTCATTATAAAGAAGGGAAGCATCTATTTAAAAAGGAAAATAAACATCTGAGAAGTCATTTGATGATAGGAAGGCACTTATATGAAAAAAACATTTTTACTCTGTCACCAGAATCTTCCAAAAAATTAAGATTTAACTTCAGTTGACAGCATTAAGTTTAGCATTCCAAAATGTCTTTATATAATCAACGTAATTGACATTTGCATTGTGCTTTCTGGTTATGAAACCCTTTAACATATGCTGTGTCCTTCAGGGCTGTGAACGACTTAGGAGGCGGATATTCATTGCAGCACCCATTTTAATAAAGGCAGTTGGACCGCCTGAAGCTAAATTACTTCCCCAAATTTATATGGGGTAAGAGTCAAAACAGAAGAGTAAATCCAAAACATTCTGCCATTTCATCAGCTATGTGAGAACTTCCAAGACTGCAAATGAGAAGGACTCTCACATCTTAATTTGTCTAGAATTTCTGGGCTTGAATTTCCCATCGCTGCTTCCTCAGGCAAACCCTCCTACATGCAGAGTTTTATGAAACAGAAGCAATGAAGTCACCACCTGCTCAGCAGGTTGCAAACATCATAGACCAGAAATGAAGGCTCTTCAAATCCAGTTCCAACAAGAAAACAAATAATAGTAGCAATTGCTACATGACTTTCTGCTTTACGATGTTCCAGAAACTAAGAATTTTGTATGAGTGACTGTGTCCAGTTCTAAGGAAAGAAACTGGATGATTCAGGAAGTTCCCGGTGACCTTCAGGCTAGAGAAAATGTGGACCAGTGATAGGTAGGACCTTGCTCCCGAGGCCACACCTTATTTCTCTTGCTCAGGTGGCACTGCCTTTTCATTAGACACATGAAAGACAGATTTGTGACTTTATCACATTTGGCAAGGGAGTTGGGAGGGAACTGAGATGACTCAGAATTTGAAGACTTTTAAACATTCTGCATATACGTGTGTGTGTGCACGTGTGTGTGTGTGTGTGTGTGTGTGTGTGTGTGTGTGTGTGTGCCTGTATGGATTTGGGGGAGTGGCATAGTGCTGAAGATGGATCAGTTAACCCTCGGAGTTGGAGTTACAGGTAGTTGTGAGCTGCTCATGATGTCATCTTTCTTTAATGCTGCATAGAACTGCATTGTGTAGATGTAACACATTTTCTCTATGCACCCATCAGTTGAGGGTCACTTGGGTTATCCAGCACTTTGCTATTGTGAAGAGAGCTGCAATAAACATGGCAGTGCATGTATTTCTGCAGTAAGATGAGTCTTATGGGTATATACCCAGGAGTTGTATGGCTGATTCAAGTGGTAACTTCATTCTGAGTCTTCCAGGGGTTTTCCACATTGGTTTCCATAGTGGATGTATGAGTTTACATTCCCACCAACAGTGGATGAGTGTTCCCCTTTCCCCACAACCTCTCCAGCACTTGGTATCATTAGTTTTCATGATCATAGCCAGTCTTGGAGTGAGATTATATCTTAAAGTGGCTTTAATTTGCATTTCCTTAATTATTAGCGATATTGAACACCTTTTAAGATGTTTCTCAGCCATCTCTAATTCTTCACTTGTGAAATCTCTGTTCAGCAATTTGCTCCATCTTTTGAGTGGGTCATTTGTTTTCTTTCTTCATTGTTTTTTGAGTAGTCTATATATTCTGAAAATCAATGATTTGCCAGATGTACCTGCAGTGAAGGTTTTATCCCATTCTGTGGGTTTTCTCTTCACTTCCTTGTTTCTTTTGATGTATAAAAGCTTTTCAGTTTAAGGAAGACCCATTTGTTGATTCTCGACCTTAATTCTTGCACAGCTGCTGTCTGATTTAGGAAGTCTTTTCCTATACCTGTGTCTTGTAGTCTGCTGCCAACTTTTTCTTCTATTTCCTTCAGAGTTTGGGGATTGACGTTGAGGTCTTTGACTCATCTGGAGTTGACTTTTGTACAGAGTGAGAGGTAGGGTTAATTTCATTCTACAAGTGGTGATCCAGTTTTGTCAACACCACTTGCTGAAAATGCTGTCTTTCCTCCATTGTGTCTTCTTGGCCCCCTTGTCAAATATGAGGTGGCTGAACTTGTATGTGCTCAAGTTTGGATCTTCAGTTTTGTTCCATTGGTCAAGAGGTCTGTTTTTGTGCAAGTACCAAGCTGTTTTATGACCATAACCCTGTAATATAGTTTGAAGTCTGGTATAGAGATCCCCCGTGTACTGCTCTTTTCACTCAGGGTTGCTTTGTCTAGTCGGGGTCTTTTGTTTTTCCAAATGAAATTAAGGACTTTTTTCTGAGACTGTGAAGAAACTCTTGGGGATTTCAATTGTTATTGCATTAAATCTGTACAAGTGTTTGGGTAGAATGGACATTTTTACTATATTAATTTTCCCAATCCATGAGCATGGGAGGTTTGTCCATCTTCTAATGTCTTCTTCAATTTCCTTCTTCAGGGGTTTAAATTTTTTTGTAGAGATCTTTGGGGTCTTTGGTTAGGTTTGTTCCTAGGTATTTTATTGTTTCTGAGGCTATTGTGAGTGGGCAGGTGTATTAGTCACTTTTCTGTTGCTGTGATAAAGAACCATGACCAAGGAACTTATAAAAGGAAGAGTTTATTTGAGCTTATGATTGGCGGTTCCAGGGAATTAGAGTCCATTGTGGCGGGAGGCATGGCAGCTGGATCTGGAGCAGGAAGCCGAGGGTCACATCTCACAAAGAGCACAGGAAGCAGAGAGAGAACAACTGTAGACCACGAGGCTTGTTAAAACTCACTAAGCCTGCCCCCAGTGACACACTTCCTCCAGCACGGCCACACACCCAAGACCTCCAAAAACAGCGCCACCAACTGGAGACAAACGTCTGAATACCTAGAGCCTATAGGGGACACTCATTCAAACCACCACATTCCACTCCCTGGCCCCCATAGGCTCCTGACCATATAAAATGCATTTAGTCCAACCTTAAAAGTCCCCACAGTCTTTACCAGTCTCAATGCCATTAAAATATCCACAGTCCACAGTCTCCTCTGAGACTCAGGCCAATCTCCCAAACTGTAAGTTCCTGTAAAATCAAAAGACAAATTACATACTCCCAATGTACAGTGGAACCTAATACACATTCCCATTCCAAAAGGGAGGGATAGAGGCATAGTGAGGAAACACTGGACCAAAACAAGACCGAAAACCAGCAGGGCAAAAACCAAGTCCAGTAGCTCCACATACAACTTCTGGGACTTGACTTCCAAAGGGCTTAGATGGCTCAGCTCTTCCTGCTTTGCTTGGAACCTATATCTCTTTCTTAGGCTGGTACCACTCCCTGTATGAAGCTCTCCTTGGCAAATATCTCACAGGTCTGGCATCTCGAAAGTCTTCTTGGGGTCTCTGCTGCCAACCAGGCTTCACATTCACAGCTTCATGTAATGACCTCTCAGGGCCTTCTTTATTCAGGGACACCCCTGCTGCACTCTACCTGACCTTGGCAGCTCTCTGAAACCGTGGAGGAAGAACTGATGACCCCTTCACTCTTGCAAACTTCATGCCTCTAAAGCCAGCACCACGTGAATGAAACTGCCGAGTTTGGCTGCAAGATCGGGATGGAATCTCTCCTACTTTAACCACATTTGCAATTTTTCTCTGCCCCGGACTTGTTGGAGGATTAGCTGGGTGTGGTCTTGTCCTGAAGGCACTGATTCTTTTGTTTGCTTGTAAATCTCCAGGCCTCTCCTTAATCACTTTAGTCTCCTTATGAAAGGAAGCCTCTCCTTCACATATCTTGGCCACACCTTTAATCTTCCTAATGCAGTTATCAGATCCAAACCGGACATTCTGCATTTCTTTCTGCCTCATCTGCTCTTTTTCACTGTATATCTGTATAGTATTCACCATTAAAAGCCACACCACCATTTCTACGTTAGGCTGTCTTGAAATATCCTCTGCCAAAGACATCAGTCCACTGCTTTTAAACTTAGCATCAGGCAAGCATTTGAGCTGTGGGCAAACTGCTGCCAGACTCTTTATCAAAATATCCCAGTTGCTGCCTAAGTCTTTATTTTCCCCTGGAACCACATCTTTTGCAGCCATGCTTTCTTCCAGGCCTCCACTAGAATGGCCCTTTAAGCTCTGCTTACAGTAGTCAACAGCCTTTCTAGCCCAAAGTTCCAAAGTCTTCCACATTTCTCCAAACATCCACATGGTCAGGTTCTTCACAGCCAACACCCCACTCCTGGTACCAATTTCTGTTGTAGTTTGTCTTCCATCGCTGTGACAAAACACTCTTACCGACACCAACTTGGGGAGGAAAGGGTTTATTCAGCTTACATCTCCCGGGTCACAGTTCATCACTTAGGGAGTCCAAGCAGGAACTCAGGGCAGGAACTTGGAGGCCGGAGCTGAAGCACAGGCCATGGAGGAATGCTGTTCACTGGCTTGCTTCTTTGGCTCATGCCCAGCCTGCCTTCTTATATGGTACACAACCACCTGCCCAGGGTGGCACCACCCATAGTGGGCTGGGCCCTCCCACATTGCTCAACGATCAAGACAATACTCCACAGATATGGCCACAGGCCAATCCAATGTAGCCAATTCCCCAAATGAGGCTCCCTCAACCCAGGTGTGTCAAGTTGACACTAAAGCTATCCAGCACAGCAGGTCTCCTTGTATTCTTTCTTCAGTTGCTTGTTGTTGGTGTAAAGAAAGGCTACTGATTTTTCTAGGTTAATTTTGTATCCTGCCACTTTACTTAAACTCTTAATCATTCCTAGGAGTTTTCTGGTAGAGTTTTTAACATCCCTTAAGTAAACAGTCATATCATCAGCAAAATGGATAGCTTGACTTCCTCTTTTCCAATTAGTACTCCTTTAATTTCCTTTTCTTGCCTTATTGCCCTAGCAAGTGTTTCAAGCACTATATTGAAGAGGAGTGGTGATGGAGGCACCCTTGCTGAGTTCCTACCTTTAAAGGGAATGCTTCTGTCATTTCTCCACTTAGGATGATATTGGCTGTGGGTTTCCTGTATATGGCTTTGATTACATTGTGGAATGATCCCTCCAATCCAATTCCCTCTAGGACTTTAAGCTTGAAGAGATGCTGGATTTTGTCAAAGGCTATTTCTGCATCAATTGAGATGATCATGTGGTTTTTGTATTTTAGTCCATTTATATCTTTTATGGTATTTATTGATTTTCGTATGTTTAACCATCCCTACATCTCTGGTATGAATCCAACTTGGTCAGGATGAATGACCTTCTTGATGTGGGTATGTACCTGGTTTGCAAGTATTTTGTTGAGAATTTTTGCATCTGTGTTCATTAATGAGATGGGTGTATAGTTCCCCTTTTTGGTTATATCTTTGCCTGGTTTTGATATGAGGATGATGCTGACTTCATAAAAGGAATTTGGGAGAATTTCCTCTGTTTGTATCCTTCTGAACAACTTGAGTAATAATGGTTGTAAGTCTTTTTGAAATGTTTTATAGAAGTCTGCCATGAAACCATCTGGGCCTGTGCTTTTTTTTTAGTTGGGAGGTCTCTTATTACATCTTCAATTTCTTCATATATTATGGGTCTGTTTAAGCTGTTGATCTCTTCTTGGTTGAGCTTTGGTTATTCCCAGGATTTCAGATATTCATCCATTTCTCTTACATTTTCAAACCTGGAAGAGTATAGGTTTTTGATGTATTCCAGTATGATTGTGTGGATCTTTCCATTGTTTCTTGTGATATTTCCCCTTTCATCACAGATTCTATTCATTTGGAACTGTTCCTTCTTTCTTTTGGTTAACTGGGCTAGAGATCTTTCTATCTTGTTTATTCTCTCAAAGAACCATCTTTTGGATTCATTGATTTTTTTTTTTTTGTATTTTTTCCTTGTTTCTATTTCCTTGATTTCTGCTCTGATTTTTGTTCTTTCTTCCTGTCTGTTGCATTTAGGGTTCATTTTTTTGTTGTCTCTCAAGTGTTTTTAGCTGCAGTGTTAGATTGTTCACTTGAGCTCTTTCTGTTTTTCTAATGTAGGCACCCAGGGCTATGAACTTAACTCTTAGGACTGCTTTTAAAGTATCCCGTAGGTTTTGTTGTGTTGTATTATCATTGTCATTCAGTTCCAGGAATGATTTTATTTCTTTCTTTATTTCTTCCTTAACCCATTCATTATTCAGAAGTGTGCTGTTTAGTCTCCATGTCTCAGATGTCTCTTTGTTTATTCTTTGCCCGGTTGACCTGTCCAAAATGCTCAGTGGGGTATTGAAGTCTCCTACCCATGAGTGTATTGGGGTTAGTCTGTCCCTTGAAGTCCTGGAGAATTGTCTTTATAAAGTTTGGTGTACCAGAGTTTGGTGCATATACATTCATGATTGTGAAATCTTCATGGTCAATTGTTCCTTTGATAAAGATATAATGGCCTTCTTGGTTTCTTCTAATTTCTTTCTTTGAAGTCTATTTTGCCTGATATTAAAATAGCAACACCTGTTTTCTTTATGGTACCATTTGCTTGGAATATTTTTTCCATCCTTTCACTTTAAGGTGGTGTCTATCCTTGAGGGTGACATGTGTTTCCTGTAGACAGCATATAGATGGGTTCTGTTTCTTTTTTTTTTTTTTATTTCTGTATGTGTATGAATGTACTGTCTGCATGCAAGTCTGTGCACCCGTGTCGTGCAATGCCGCGGAGGTCAGAAGAGGGTCTCGGATTCCCCTGGAGCTGGAGTTCTCCTGGAACTGGAGTTTCAGACGGCTCTCGGCCGCCATGTGGGTGCTGGGATCGAACCCGGGTCCTCTGCAAGAGCGGTCAGCGCTCCTAACCGCTAGGCCATCTCTCCAGCCCCAGGGTTCTGTTTCTTAATCCAATCTCCCAGTCTATGTTTTTTGATTGGGGAGTTTATTCCATTACTATTTAAGGTTATAACTGAAAGATGGGTGTATCTTCCTTTCAACTTATTATCCATTTGCATTTTTTGTCTAGCTTTCTATAGTAGCCTTTCTTTACACCAACAATAAATAAGTAGAGAACGAATGTAAGAAGAACTTCACACTCAAAATATCCCCCCAAATAATAAAATACCTGGGAACAAACCTAACCAAAAGATACTAAAGATCTCTACAATAAAAAATTTTAAATTCCTGAAGAAGACTGAAAATACATCAAAAGATGGAAAGATATCCCCATGCTCATGGATTGGAAAAATTAGTACAGTAAAAATGTCCATTTTACTCAAATTGATATACAGATTCAGTGCAATCCCAATCAAAATCCTCATGAGCTTCTTCACAGACTTGAAAAAAAAATCCTTAAATTCATATGGAAAAACAAAAGACCCCAAATTGCTAAAGAAACACTGAGTGTAAAATGCAATACAGGGGGGATTGCTCTACCAGACTTCAGTCTATATTACAGGGCCATGGTCATAAAGACAGACTGGTACTAAGACAAAAACAGACCCATTGACCAATGGAACAAAGTTCAAGATCCAAACTTGAGGTCATACAATCTCAGTCACCTCATATTTGACAAAGGGGCAAAAAAACCTCAGTGGAGGAAGGATAGTATCTTCAGCAAATGGTGCTGGCAAAACTGGATCACCATTTGTAGAAAAACAAAATTAAACACTTACCTGTCACCCTGTATAAAAATCAACTCCAAGTGGATCAAAGATCTCAACGTAAAACCCAAAAACCTGAAGGTGATAGAAGAAAAAGTTGGTAACAACCTATAAGACATAGGTGTAGGAAAAGACTTTCCTTTTTTATTCTTTTTTAAACAGGGGAGAGTGCAAATGCAGTCCCCCACTACCACAAATTATGCAGTCGAGTTTCCCACATTTGGAGGAATTGCAGGGGTCAGCACATACCGAGTGCAATGGATAAGTCTTGCCCTGGGACAACCACCTTTATGATCATGGTATCTCCCCTGCCAGATAAGTATAGGAAAAGACTTTCTAAATCTGACAGCAGCTGCACAGGAAATAAGGTCAACAGTTGACAAATGGGACCTCATCAATCTCAAAAGCTTCTGTACAGCGAATGAAAAAAAATCAAGGAAGTGAAGAGAAAACCCACATAGTGGGAGGAAATCTTCACCAGTGATTCATCTGACAGAGCATTAATATCAAAAATATGCAGACTACTCAAAAAACAAAGAAGTAAGGAAACAACTAACCTACTCAAAAGATGGAGTAAAGAGCTGAACAGAAATTTCATCAGTGAGGAGGTAAAATGGCTGAGAAACATCATAAAAAGTGTTCAACATCATTAATAATTAAGGAAATGAAAATTAAAACCACTCTCAGCTATCATCTCACTCTGATACAACTGGCTAAGATCAAGAACACAAAAGACACCAAATGCTGGAGAGGTTGTGGGGAAAGGGGAACACTCATCCACTGCTGGTGGGAATGTAAACTTGTACAACCATTATGGAAGCAGTGTGGAGAACCCTTAAAAGACTCAAAATGAGCCTACCACCTGGCCCAGCCATACCACTCCTGGGTATATACCCACAAGACTCATCCTACTGCAAAGATACATGCACATCCATGTTTGTTGCAGCTCTCTTCACAATAGCGAAGAGCTAGAACCAACCCAAATGCCCGTCAACTGACTAGTGTATAACAAAAATATGGTACATCTGCACAATGGAGTACTACTCAGTGGTAAAGAAAGATGACATCATGAACTTTGCAGGTAAATGGATGGAACTTGAAGCCATTATGCTAAGTGAAGTAACACAGTCTCAGAAAAACAAAAGGCAAATGGTTTCCCTCATTTGTGGATGCTAACACCAAATCCCCAGTTGAATGGCAAGCTGAACAACATTACTTTTATATTTCTGTTTTTATCTGAAAGCAAATATGCTGTTATAATGTAAATCTCTTAATTGGCTCTAGAATCAACCCACCACTTATTTTTAGACTCTGTAATTACTGTATATGGGTGAAAGGTATGTATTCACATTTTAGAGTAATATAAAATTAAAGGAGGAAAATGTGAATTGCTGAACATCAAAAAAGACTGAGAGAAATATGAAGGACATTTATGGCAGAGTGCATGATCTGAGATGGGGGAGGGGAGGGAAATGGGGCTATGTCTAAATTGAACTGAAAAATAATATCTGAAATACAGAAAACACCAATAAAACATTATATTAAAAAAAATCAACAACACAGAAGAAGGTCCCCATTAATCTACCCTGATAAGACTGTCACTTCACAACGATGTGGGCATCTTCACTGAGGCCCAGTAACATAGCTAAGAACACACAGGAAACCCACCCAAGTGCCCTCTGTCTGCAACATTGATTCCTAGTTTGGAGCATAGTCCTATAGCCAGCAGATATTTCCCCAAAGTGAGTCTTTTTCAAAGAACTCACTGATACTCTGAGGAGACTGGAAAATACTACAAACAATATGAAATAAAGGTTTTGTCAGTTACAGACACCTAGGCACATAGTTTGCATTCTACAATTCCAGCTCAAATAAATACTCTCACAAAACTCAGAACAACAGGAGTGCTGAGATAGCACAGCTCTTGCCGAGGAGCTTGGTGATCTGAGGGGAATCCCAAAGTTCTACATCCGTGAAGTTGTCATCTGACTTCCTGTCTCATGATGTGATACACACCACACACACACACACACACACACACACACACACACACACATACACACACACAAGCCCATGATAGTAAATTAGTAATAAATAAATAAATATGAAAAAGATTTTAATTCCCAGTTCACCACATAGTGAAGAATTTTTCTCCTTCCTAAAGTACAGAAATTCCTTATTGATTAGAATTCAGACAAATAGGCAGTCAAACTCAATAAAGAACAGACTATCTTCTCTCATCCAAGAGATAAAGATTTTGGTGAACCAGTAATCCATTTACAGTGATCATCAGATACAGAGACCCAAGCTTATATCCACCAGCATTTTGTGGGAGAAGTACCACTTCCCTTTCACACTACTAAAGCAAAAGCAAATTCTTAAAATATTGGAGAAGAGGAGTAAATCGTGCAAATGTTCAGAAATGCTCTCCTACCTCTCTGGGTTCACTTGTACACCAATGACAGACCTTCCCAATTCTGTTGCTTGTGTATCAGAGCATGACAGCTGCCACCTTCTTCAGAGCAGTTGTGATGACTTACAAGAGACATCCAGGATCTGTGGCCTTTCTCTCTTAGAAAGAAATCACTGACAACATGAGATTCCAGCTGCTTTCTCCAGCACCTCCCAGCCAGCTGCACAGTATGCTGCTGTATTAGTCACTTTCCTGTTGCTGTGATAAACCACCATGAGCAAGGGAACTTATAAAAAGAAGAGTTTATTTGAGCTTACTATTGATGGCTCCAGGAGTCTATTGTGGTTCCTCCCACCACAATAGACTCTTCCAAAAAGAGTCTATTGTGGTGGGAGGCATGGTGGCTGGGGCTGGAGCAGCAAACCGAGGGTCACATCTTGCAATGAGCACAGGAAGTCAAGAGAGAGAGACTGGAGACCCCAAGGCTTGTTAAACTCACTAAGCCTGCCCCCAATGACGTACTTCCTCCAGCATGGCCACATCTTCTAAGACCTCCAAGAACAGTGCCACTAGGGGGGACATTCTCATTCAAACCACCACATTCCACTCCCTGGCCCCTATAAGCTTATGACAATATAAAATGCAAAATGCATTTAGTCCAACCTTAAAAGTCCCATAGTCTTTACCAGTCTCAATTCTATTCAAAAGTATGTAGTCCAAAGTCTCTTCTGAGACCCAGGCTAATCTCTCAAGTGTAAGCTCCTGTAAAATCAAAAGTCAAATTACATACTCCCAAAATACAGTGGAACTGAATACACATTCCCATTCCAAAAGGGAGGAGTAGAGGCATAGTGAGGAAAAACTGGACCAAAACAAGACTGAAAACCAGCAGGCAAACACCAAGTCCAGTTGCTCCATGTGAGACTTCCAGGAATTTACTTCCAAAGGGCTTAGATGGCTCAGCTCTTCCAGATTGCATGCAACATGGATCTCTTCCTTAGGCTGGTACCACTCCCTGTACGCAGCTCTCCTTGACAAATACCTCACAGCTCTGGCATCTCCAATGTCTTTATGGGGTCTCTTCTGCCAACCAGGCTTCACATTCATAGCACTCTGCCTGACCTTGGCAGCTCTCTGAAACCGAAACCGTGGAGGAAGAGCTGAAGACCCCTTCATTCTTGCAAACTTCATGTCTCTAAATCCAGCACTATGTGAATTAAACTGCCAAGTTTGGCTGCAACTTTGGAATGGACTCTGGCCTATTTCAAGCACATTTGCAACTTTTCTCTGCCCTGAACTTGTTGGAGCAGAAAACCCTTTCAGTATTTTCCTTTCAAAAGTGGGAGGATTAGCTGGGTGTGGTTTTGCCCTGAAGGTACTGTTTCTGTTGTTTATTTGTAAATCTGGAGGCCCCTCTTTAATCACTTTATTTTATTATTTTTGTTTTTTTTTTGGTCTTTTTGAGACAGGGTCTCCCTGTAGCCCCAGCTGTCCTGGAACTCACTCACTTTAATCTCACTTTTTCCATTCTTTACTTGTAAATAGCTTGGCCTCTCCTTAATCACTTTAATCTCACTTTTTTTCATTTTCCATTGTTGACTTGTAAATAGCTAGGCCTCTCCTTAATCACTTTAATCTCCTTATCAAAAAGAACCTCTCCTTCACATGCCTTGGCCCCACCTTTAATCATCCTAATGCAGTTTTCAGATCCAAACTGTACATTCTGCATTTCTTTCTGCCCCATCTGCTCTTCTTCACTGTAGATCTGCACAATATTCACCATTAAGAGCCACACCACCATTTCTACATTAGGCTGTTTTGAAATATCCTCCACCAAACACATTAGTCCATTGCTTTTCAATTTAGCATCAGGCGAGCATTTGGGCTGCAGGCAAACTGCTGCCAGACTTTTTATCAAAATATCCCAGTTGCTGTCTAAGTCTTTATTTTCCTCTGGAACTACATTCTTTTTTTGCAGCAATGCTTTCTTCCAGGCTTCTACTAGAATGGCCCCTTAAGCTCTGCTTACAGTAGTCAACAGCTTTTCTAGCCCAAAGTTCCAAAATCTTCCACATTTCTCCAAACATCCACATGGTCAGGTTCTTCACAGCCAACAGCCCACTCTCTGGTACCAAATAACTGTATTAGTCACTTTCCTGTTGCTGTGATAAAACATCATGACCAAGGTACTTATAAAAGGAAGAGTTTATTTGAGCTTACAATTGATGGTTCCAGGGAATCAGAGTCCATTGTGGCAGAAGGCATGGTGGCTGGGGCTGGAGCAGCAAGCTGAGGGTCACATCTTGCAATGACCACAAGAAGTCAAGAGAGAGAGACTGGAGACCACAAGGCTTGTTAAACCCAGTAAGCCTGCCCCCAATGACATACTTCCTCCAGCATGGCCACACCTTCTAAGACCTCCAAGAACAGTGCCACCAACTGGGGACAAAATATCTGAACACTTAAGGCCCATGGGGGACATTCTCATTCAAACCACCACAGCTGCCCCCTCTCTATACATAATCTCCTGGACTCTGGAAGTGCTATGTACATACAGATTACAGGAGTATAACTGAAGTGGGCACTTGTCTGTGCATCTATGGGGAAGTTGTGACTGGTGCTGTTGAGACTTTTCAATGTTGTAGGTGTGTGGGTGGCATCCATACTCCTTTGAGTAATCCCTCACACATACTTTATAAGTCAACCCAATAAACTCACATCCCAATAGACAAAAAGCAAATCTTAACCTGGTTCCCTAGTGTTCTAGTTTGTCTTCCATTGCTGTGACAAAACACTCTGACCGACACCAACTTGGGGAGGAAAGGGTTTATTCAGCTTACATCTCCTGGGTCACAGTTCATCACTTAGAGAGCCCAAGGCAGGAACTCAGGGCAGGAACCTGGAGGCAGGAGCTGAAGCACAGGCCATGGAGGAATGCTGTTCACTGGCTTGCTCCCCTGGTTCATGCCCAGCCTGCCTTCTATTTTTTTTAATTATTTATTTATTTATTTTTGTATGTATATGAATGTACTGTCTGCATGCAGGTCTGTGCACCCACGTCGTGCAATGCCTCGGAGGTCAGAAGAGGGTCTCAGATTCCCCTGGAACTGGAGTTCTCCTGGAATTGGTGTTACAGATGGTTCTTAGCCACCATGTGGGTGCTGGGGATCAAACCCGGGTCCTCTGCAAGAGCATTCGGTTCTCTTAACCACTAGGTTATCTCTCCAGCCCCCAGCCTGCCTTCTTATACAGTACACAACAACCTGCCCAGGGTGGCACCACTCACTGTGGGCTGGGCCCTCTCTCACTGCTCGACCATCAAGACAGTACTCCACAGATGTGGCCATGGGCCAGTCCAATAGAGCCAATTCCCCAATTGAGGCTCCCTCAACCCAGGTGTGTCAAGTTGACACTAAAGCTATCCAGCACACTTATGTTCAACTTTGATGCATTGCTTTTCAGGATTTTTGTTTTGTTTTTGTTTGTTGTTGGTCCCCTATGCAGAAATGATGGACATTTGTTTATATCTCTCTCAGGAAAGGTTTTCCCCAAAACATGTGCTTGTATATGCTGGGCAAGTGTACAGAGCCTCAAAGTTGGAGAACTTGAAAACCACATAGTTATATTCAAATATTTGTGATATCAACCAAAAGCAGGACAATAGTTGAAATATTAAAGAGTCATTAAACATTCTATGCAATACACAGAAAAAATTAGCACACACTACCCGAGGCACCACAGATCTGTTGAAAAGTTAAGGATTTCTCAATAAGAGAGCCTTAGAGAATTAATCATGTGGAAAGAAAATTAAGTTAAATCATTATCTAGCAAAATAAAGTCCAAATATGTCAAATAGCAAATGGAAAACTATCAATCTTCTTAATGACAACTCGCAAGAAATAAGAAGACTGCATTTCCACAAGTAGGGGAATAGAATTTATAACATTTTTTTATTAGAAACCTCAGGTACAGAGGTTAGACTCAGAGAAACTCTGGGTCCATGGTGCGTGATTACACTGCAGAAGCATTTCTCGGGCCCTGGTGACTTTGTACTACTGTACAGATTTCATGTCCTACCCTCTTCCTATCCTCCACTTCTCCCCCTGTCTTGGCATGTTTTGAAATGTTTGATATTTCCTGCATCCATGTGTTTGCATAGACACATTTTCAATTTCCTTAAATGCCATTATTATGTTACATACCACATTCTACCTCAAACTTTTCCAGAGATATTATGCTTTTAAACTTCCCCATAGTGTGGTCTTCACCCTTATTCTATGGAACAAAGTCAGCCTCATAGCCAAATGCAGCACTGACCTAAGGGGAAGTCTCTATTGACTGAAAAAATAGGGGGAGAGCAGGCTCAAGGTAGGATACATATCTGCATGAAATCCATTTCATACAGGACATGTGCAAATGACATATACAGTGAAAAGTAAAAGCAAATAGTATAGCTGCTGACAACAATGTAGTCTGCCACAGGCAGCTCTCACAGCAAACAAGGTGTTAATGTCAGGAAATGCCTGGTTGGGTTTCTAGCTTGTGCAACAGATGCAACAGGAACAGCTGCCAGAAGACAAAATTATAAAAGGCAAATGACTTATAGGTGGGATTAGCTTCTACTTGGAATTCGTAAATGATGGCAACGTCCTTTCTACAAAATAGAATGCATCTCCCTTGGCAATAGCAGAAGCGTGGATTTATAGAGAGAGGAAGCCGATAGGGTGACATCAGGTCAGTTAGGATCCTCTCTTCTTTTAAAATACAAAGCAGAGACTGCTTCTTTACCTGTATCAGACTGTCTGGAATCTCCTGTGGTGGAAAAAATAAACTAGCTTGGGGGTTCCATGTTTCTGCCAAGTTTCATTTCCATTCTGCGATGCTTTGCGCAAGTGTTTCTATTTGAGTTTGGCCTGGGATATTGGAGCCTAATGCAGGAGTTCAGCCCCAGACAATGGCTTCACATGATTTTTGTCTGAAACAACTGACAAATACGGGAAATAGTAAAAGCTGAGTGTGTCAGGCTGAGAAGGAAATTTAAAAAGATAGATGACCAGCTTCTCTGGGAGGAATATTCTATACCAGAAGCAAGGAGAAATGCATCTTGGGCAGTATACAGAAGACAAGCAATTGATCTAATGGATAACAATTGCTCACTTCCTGTTATTAAAAATGTAATTGGTCAGCATGATAATCAGAAATGCTGGCAGAAGCAAATCCTTGTGATTTCAAATGATTTCTTAAAAAAAAAAATACCTGTACAACAGACTTCTTTCTCGGCTACAAGCACCCCATGTCCCCTGAGAGTCAGAGGGATAGAGGCTGAAAGACTCCAGCTTGGGAGCTTGGGATCCTGACTCTCTGAGCAGGGCTGTGCAAACTGCTCCAGCTGTACACCTTTGCCTATGGCTCATTGTCTCTATTAATAGAATTACACTGAATAAAATATAAAGTTGAACAAATGAATAACTGTGCCTTGGTTTAAAATAAAGGGGAAAGAGTGCTCAGCTCTACACTGTTCCTCATTTAGAAAAGGTAATGAGGTGTATTTTTTAACATTTCTAATTTAATCAGAATTTTAATGATATTAATGTCTTAATAGTAAGAAGCTGGATCTGGAAGAATGTCTCATATTGAAGCCTGACTCATTCATCTACATATGCAATTAAGGCCCATTTATCTACATAGATAAATGAGACTTACTCATATACAAATATGATTCATTTGTGAGGCTTGTTTTCAGTCATAGCTAGCTTTTCATAGTTTCTATGTGTCAATAGATTTTCTTTTCCAGGTGAACATATGTAATCAGCATATATAAGCAGCAGTCTCTACAATAAAACCAAGGACAATCCAATGCTATTTTAAAAATATTTATTTACAGTTTTTAGTAGAAATGAAATTGTCAGAAACTTCACATTATGTCCATTCATGTATAGCTGAAAAAATTATTTTATTAATGTAAACTTGTATGTGAGTGGCGTTCAGTTATTATAGAGAACTTTTCCAATTGTTTTTTTATTTTTAAAGACTAGAAAGTTTAATCAGGCTTGCCTACAAAATGAATGGAAACTCTCTGTGTGTGTATGTGTGTGTGTGTGTGTGTGTGTGTGTGTGTGTGTGTGTGTAAGTGCTGAGAACTAGGTCTCTTTTTCCCAACATGGTGTCCCATACAGTTAAGAAAAGACAGAGTTTACATGAGAAGGAAACAGGAAGAAATGCCTTGCGCGGAGGCCACTTATGCCTTATTCTTGAATGTTTTAGCCTTTTGTTAATTATATATGTGTAGAATTATTGCTAGATACATTAAATGATAAGCCCACAACACATATATATATGTATATATATATATGTAATTAGTATAATGACATATATAATGTAAAATATGTTTCTATACACATACTATGTATATGATGTTTAACACAATTTTATGAGGCTACTATTTGGTTTTTTATTTTTCCCTTAAGAAATCTCATTATCCAATGCATAAATCTTCTATAATTTTAGTTTTGAATTTCCTGTCTAGATAAAACTATCTTGTCATCCCCTCTCATTTCCTCCCAGTACTTTCATTTTTTTCTCTTCCAAGTTTTAAACAAAATGGAAAATACTTGGCTATAGACTTAAAATTTTTTTAATTTTTTATTGAGCTTTTGTACATTTCATACGATAGCTCTTCATCAAAATTAGACCCACCGACACCCCCACCAGGCTTCATGAACTCTATTGAGTCTATCTAGAGATCTTAAGGAAGGTCTACTTTTGCTGACCCAGGCATAATCAGTTTCCAGCAGTTCTCAGACTAGAGCTTGCTGACCATCCAATTCCCTCCCCCTGCTCCAGGCGTTCCTGTAGTTGAGTTGCATAGGTATGATTGAAGTTACCACTGCCATTTTTATGTGAATTTGCAATTTTTTCCTTTTTGTGCTGCTGTAGATCCAGCTTGATGCTGAAACATGGAGAACAAGTGCTACATCATTGAGCTTCATCTCCAACCCGCATTTCTGTCAAAAGTTTTTATTATCCAGCAGATTGCACATGAACATTTTTTTACGGTTTTGGGAGAGGTCAAACTTGCTATCTAGACCAAGGTGGCCTCAATTTCACAGAGATCTACCTGTGTCTGCCTCCTGAGTGCTGGGAATATAGGAATGCACCTCCATACCTGGGTAACCATGGAAACTTCTGAAGCTGTATCTGTTGCCAAACAAGGCTTCCCACCTCCACCACGGTCATAAAACTCTAACAGTTTCATCCTCTTCTCTGACCCTATAGCTCCTGCCCCCCCCCCCACCTGCAGGGATCTCTAGACTTCTTATTCGTGACTTACATCTCAATTCCTCTTAACTATTTTTGCATATTATTCTATTCATGATTCTCTTCCTGAGCTACATCAACTTGTGTGACGTTCTTTATTAGTTTACCAATTAGAGACAGAAGTATCCATTCATAGGAACATAAATTATATACTACAAAATGTTTTCTTTCACAAGGTTTATGTCAGTCAAAAGAAACTTTCATTCAGTTTATAATTTTTCAAAAATCTCTAATAATTCTCTAAGAAACACTGTATAAAAACAATTGGCATTTCCGTGGTATGAAATTGGCACAATAAAACGAAGCAAAACAATTTAGAAAGTGAGCTTAACCAAAATAAGAGACTTCGGCCATTGTTTGGATAGCCAAGGAGGATTAACCTAACTTAGAGGCAACAACAACAGGATTCCATCTTCAAAAACAAATACTTGTGCTTGTCATGGTGTGAAGTTTGCCAGATGGTGATTAAGTTTTACCTGATATATGAAATTGAAATAGTTGGGGGCTGGAGACATGGCCTAGCAGTTAAGAGGCTAACTGCTCTTTCAGAAGATCCAGGTTAGATCCCCAGCAACTACTTGGTGGTTGAGAACCGTCTGTAATTCCAGTTCCAGGAGAATTCCAGTTCCAGGGGAATCCGACGCCCTCCTCTGACCTCTGCGGCATTGCACAACACGGGTGCACAAACCTACATGCAGACAGTACATTCAAATAAATAAATAAATAAATAAATAAATAAATAAATAAATAAATAAATAAATAAAATATATTGAAATAGCAAAGTACATTTCATGTTACAAGCAATTCAGCTAAAGCTATGCTCTATAGTGTTGCTACAATAAAACACAGCAGATCACCCAGAGCAGCCAAGATGGGAAACCAGATGCGACTTCATCCCCCCTGGCTCTGAAGCAGATATGGAATAGAGAACAGCGTCCCATTTCCTTATCATAATCAAAAGGCTAGAATGTTAGGTCTGGGCTTCCCAGAATTCTGAGGGACACACAGATGCCCACTTCCTCCAGAGGCTGTCAATCTTCTGACCTCTTCCCTTGTACCTGAGGTCCCACACCTCAGCAGGTGGCCCACTCTGCCAGTTACTATGTTCTGATGGGGGGGGGCAGCAACTTAGAAGAAGGGAGGCTTTTATTTGGCTTGAACTTTCAGTGTCCAGTCCAATGTTGAGGGAAGTGAGGGTAGGAGCTCAGGGAAGGAAGTTGAAACAGGCTTGCTGGCTTGTTCCATGCAGTTCTACCTCTGAACACTGAACTCACTCAAAACCAAGGGAACACAGCAGGAACAATGGCTTGCTCACAGACATGTGCTCAGATAGCTTTTATAGTTAGCCCAGAATCACCTTCCCAAGGAACAGTGCTGCCCTCCTCCATCACTTAACAACCAAGACAATCCCCCACAGACATATCAACCCCCCAATCTGATCTTGCCAGTCTATCAATTGAGATCCCTTCAGGTAACTAGGCTGTGTCAAGCTGGCATTTAAACCTCACTGTTAAAGTTAAAGCCACTAAGGCCGGGTGTGGTGGTGCATGCCTTTAATCCCAGCACTCTGGAGGCAGAGGCAGGCAGATCTCTGTGATTTCAAGGCCAGCCTAGTCTACAAAGTGAGTTCCAGGCCAGCTGATCTACAGGGAGACCCTGTCTCAAAAATACACCCCCCCAAAAAAAAGTTAAAGCCACTATAACAACTCACAATCAGTCATCAAAGCATATAACTAAGAGAATTAATACTTTTATATTTTTTGGTCTTTTCAAGACAGGGTCTCCCTGTAGCCCCAGCTGTCCTGGAACTCACTCTGTAGACCAGGCTGGCCTTGAACTCACAAACATCCACCTGCCTCTGCCTCCCAAATGCTAGGATTAAAGGCGTGCGCCACCGCGCCCAGCATACTTTTATAATGTAAATAAGAATATAGGATTTTTTCTCCTCACTAAAGTTTCTCTTCTGATTTAAAAAAAAAAAAAGAAAACATTTCACACAACCTCTAGGTTAATTATCACCGGTTCATGCATTATACTCACTGAAAAGATTATTAATCCTTTCCTGAAGAATCACTCTTCTGCAGTCACTGGCAAGATGCTTCCCTAGGGTTCAGACACATTTACATTTGGCTTCCCTGGTGGGCAGGCATTGTCACCTGTCTAAAGTTTAAGTACTGAGTGACTTGATGCTCTAGACGGAATAGGAGCAGGATAAACAATGTAGGGCGACACATAGTAATATGGCATGCATGCTGACTGGAAGGTCAGTTGTACCGGATGGTCCTGCTCATCCTTGGCTTACAACCATGATCAGGAAGGTGCTAAAGCAGAGGAAACCAAGATCTAAGCTGAGAAAGGACCAAGGACAGTGGAACAGATCTCAGGTCTGTGACTGGAAGGAGGAGACAGCTAAGCAGCACACACTGTGACCCATGTTTCAGTCCATGAGGAAGGAACAAGGTGGCTGCAGTACAGCGCTCTGGCCAGTACCCCGTCTCCCGTTCTCTTCCCTTTGCAAAGTGTTCTCTGGTTTCTGGGAGCATGACCACTCCCCAGCTTATAGTGTGAAAGTTTTGAATGTTGACTGTGACTACGTAAGAGTGTCTGTGGATAAGATTGTTGGAGCATTTTTCAGTTTTGTGAGTCAAGCCAGGGGCTTCTTGAAGAGAGATCTTCTGGATACCACCAAGTAGTTCCCTGCTTACTTTCTTAGATATTGAATAAAATGCCAACCACGTTGGATGTCTCCAGAATGGTTTGCAATGGAAAGTCACCGGCTCTACTGTGTGTGAAGAGATAAGCAGAGGAATAATCTTTAAGGTCTTACAGGATCTCTGAAAAGCAGGCTAGTATTTGTTTAGACTTATGGTAAAGCTATGCTTCCTCAACTATACTGATATGGGCTGCGTAGGATACTTTTTACAGCAAGGCGTGGGGATGGTTCAATGGAAAAGCTGCAAATGGGCTTATTAGAGAAGTGGACAGTAATGTAGACCCAGGCACAGGATGCAGTTCTGTAGGGGGTACAATGGCTAATCTTGATTGACAGTCTGATGAGATTGGAAACATCATGGAAGCACATCTCTGGGCACATCTGTGAGGTCCTATCTAGGTCAGGTGAATTGAAGTTGGATGACCCATCATCCTAGAGGGGGGTAGTACCATTCCATGTGCTGGGATCAATTGGGAATGAATGAAAATGAGAATTTGAACTGAGACAATCATTCATCATTCTGTATCCTGATTGTAGACACAATTTGTATCATATACTGGGCTTCATAATGAGGCCCTGTCTAAAAACAATAATTAACTAATAACTTAATTAAACAAATTATCAGTAACAGCTATGCACACAAAGCTAGTAACATTGTCATTGGTTATCTTGATTTAGTGTTACACACACTTTTATTGAGTTCTTCTAAAGAAAGGATGGAGAATTGAGAGAGCCAAACTCACATAAACACTCAGAATCACCTGTCTCTGACAAATCCCAGGGGCGCCACCCACTTAACATGAGGTCACAAAGCATGACCACCAGCATCACTTTCTCAGGGGAATCAGGTTTGAGACAAAAGTAAGACACAGGCTGGGTGGTGTGTTTCTGGTAAATCTGCCCAAATAGTCTGTTTAAGGTGCCACCACCCTTCACAAAGGAGACCATTAAGCTTTAACCACAAGAGTCTCAAAATCTGTCTCTACCTCAACCCTGCACAGCTTTATAGATTCATACTTCCCATGTTCATCTGTTTCATGTGAGCTCATGAATTTTGCTTAAGAATTAAGAGATGAAAATAAAATTATAAGAATTAAGAGAAAATAAAGAGTAGATATTGGGGAAAGAGGTTATTGATCTACCTATAACCACCAACTTCAGGAGAATTGAGCCAGAATAGGTAAAGACCTGGTACATCCAACACCTATTGCCATATGTTACCATGTAGGGATGGCTTTTATAAAATGGGCAGAATCTGGACAACGACTTTTAATTAAACTTGGTAAACTCACTGAAACGTGTGCTCTTGTGACCTGGGCCATGGCTGTGATTCCTACGAGCCTCAGTTTGCCACTCCACCTCAAGGGAGTACATGAATGTGGGTGTGCTCGAGAATTAACATATTAAAGTGCTGAGAGACACTGTGCATCTTCATTGAAAACAACGAAGACTGAGAAGAATTGCTTGACCTTGTGTGTATGAAATGTCTTCGGGATAAAAGGGCAAGGCTGTCTGATAGGAAAAGGTGGATCTAAGTTTGTAGCTTCCAAAATTGATGTGGAAGAAAAGGATTTTAGTAAAATTATTGATGAGGCCTGACAAAAGGCAGTTTCATGAAGTCCTTTTCAAGAACAGGGCCGTGAACTGACACCTTTGAATCCACCTTTCTGCTGGATGCTGTTCATCAGCTTCTTGGCCCGCCTGTGAATGTGCTTCACTTCAGTTCAAATAAATAATGAAACTTCCACCAACAAAAGAATCACAAAGTCCTGTAAACCTATGAAAATTTACATTCAATCACAAAATCAAAATAGGAATAATTATTTCCAAATGTTAACATATCTATAACATCTCATGAGACTTTAATGCACTTAGCCAACACTCTGTGGTTTTTCTAGGAGAGCACAAAAATGCAGACAATGAATGAATGAAAGTACCTGTATCCCTTTTCTCAGTCAGTAGAAGCAAGAATTACAAATAATAAGCATTTCTCGGCCATTTATTTTCATTAGTAAAACTGCAAAGGCATTTAACATTCTTGCTTTGAGTTAATAAAAATAAAACAATCTGATTTTGATAAAAATCCTTAAATAGAACTGTTTTCAGGACAGTTATCTTGATGTCATTCACCAGATCATCTGTCTGTACCATGCCCCCCAGAAGGTATACTTCCAGCACATTCCACAGCTGAAGAAAGCCAGATGACCCCAGACAAGATCTGTTACCTCTGAGCATGAATTTTCATATTTGCTTAAAATCAAGCCTATAGAGAAGAACCATGTACTGCCATTTCTCCCGGTATATCCACAATGTGACCCAGGTGAGTTGAAACAAGTTTATCAACGCTGTTAAGTACTTGTCTGTTAACCCAGCACAACATGCTGAACATAATAATCAGAGAAACAGTTTGTAATGAACAAATTAACAAAATTATGACTAAGTGATTCAGGCTGTCGAGGAGAAAAACATCATTAGAGCTTTTTATATTTCATCCTTCACAGCCCACTGGCCTCCTATGAAATTCTAGGGACTCCTACTTTCTTATGCAAGAAGGTCCTCACTCAAGATGCAAATTCAGCTTTCTCCTCTCAACCATGCAACCTGACAAGCTGAAAGTACATTATTGAAGTTTCCACACAAATTCACTGTTAAATTAATTGACAGCATGAAAACAATAGCAAAAGCCCATAAGCAAAGAATTCCACTAAACTCAGGGACCATAATAAGAGAGAGGAACAGATGATTGTGCTAAGCATTCATGATGTAATTGTGCGTGTCCACACACACACACACACACACACACACACACACACACGTGAATATCATATTAAGGCCAGAGGCTGACATTGGGTAAACATTATTTTCTACCTTATTTTCTTAAATATTTATTATTTATTTCATTACTACTCGATGTATGTGTGTATCTGTGCAAGGGTAGCTTGTGTTGTGGTGTGTGTGTGGGGGGTACACACCCATGTATACACAGTGCCTAGAAGGGCTCAGATCTTTGGGAACTGCAGTTGCACGTGTCTGCCAGCTACTTGGCTTGTGTGTGTAGTGAGGTTTGATCTCTGCTCCTCATAACTGCGCTGTAAGCATTCTTAAGCACCAAGCTAACTTTCTAATCTCCTCTACCTTTTATTTTGAGATAGGGCCTCTCAAATGCTCATGACTCAGGCTAGACTGTCCAGCCAGTGATCCCCAGAGAGCCACCTGTCTCTGCTTCTCTAAAGCTGGGTTTACAGATGAGCACCATGTTCCTAGTTTTTTATGTGAATGCTGGATATCAAGTACTCACATAAAAAAGCTTGTCACATTTGTGTGACAAGACTAAGCTAGCAGAGCCATCTCCTAGCCATGTCACCATTTATTCTTATCAATAATATTTAATTAAAAGGACTTTGAATATTTTAATTATCTACATAATGCATTGTAAATGCCCAGGCTCAGGCCATTGTGATCATAATAAGTACTGCAGTTTTGTTTTCTTGATAGGCTATCACTGTGACTCGATTTCAGAATTATGACAGACTGCAACACAAATGAATACACACACATGGACTAGAGGCACTTGCCTTATGTGTACAAAGCTGGGTTCAGTTCCCAACAGCACACAAATGAATGTGATACACATGCTTGTAATCTCAGCTCTTGTGTGGTGGCATCATGAGGACTAGTTCAAGGTTCTTCTCAGCTACTTAGTAAATCTGAGTTGACCCTGTCTCAAAACCAAACCAAAACAACAAAAAATAACCCAAGAAAATGAACAAATGCATACTTAGGAGATATTTTTATACTTCACATAGACACACACACACACACACACACACACACACACACTCACTGAAAAAGCATCTTGGTATATGCACACATGCATGATATAGGACAAGGTATTTCAGAGTCAGTAGAAGCAACCCTATGCAAGCCTTTGTTGACTGAGTGAGGCTGAGTGAGACCTGCTTCCATGTGTCCCCCTGTGTATCACATGAGTATAGCAAGCTCAAAGCCTCGCCATTGGTGCGAAGCTTTGACCTTTAGTTTCCTCATTACCACTCCTCTACTGCCTTAACAATGCTCAAAGCACTCACATGTGTTTAGGAAGGATTCCTTCAATGAATGACTCTCTTTATGAATAAGAAATGGTGCTACAGACATAGATGACACAGTCTCACATGCAATTAAAGCCATTCGCGTTGTCATTATTGAAGTATTTATCCACATCACATGGGAAAGGGAATAACCTTGGGTCATTCTTCTTGTTCATAGACATGTAAAGGACTAGCACAGTGCTTTTTCTAATGTTTAATGTAAGCTCAAAACAAATATTACAAATCATTGATTTGATTTTGGCCTTGGATTTTAAATAATTGGGATTTTTTAATTCAAAACCATTTTGTTAGCAATCCTTTCTTTAAGAAGTAACATGGTCTGGTGTGGCAGCACTCATCTTTAATCACGGCATTCTGAAGGCAGAGGCAGGCAGGTCACTGGGACTTTAAGGTCTGCCTGGTCTACATAGTGATTTCCAGGTCACCTGGGGCTACAAGGAGACCCTGTCTCAAAAAGACAAAAAAAAAAAAAAAAAGGAAGTAACAGGATTACACTGAAAGACTTTGTATAGATGAAGAATTTCGAAAGGGAGCTAGAGACAAACTCACATTATAGGAAAAGTGACAAATTTCACATTATTTTTGAATCTTCATAGCACAGTTTTGTTAGTAAACAGTAATCAAACATTATAGTAGACATAGAATTTTGAATTAATATTCTAAGATGCAGTTAAATATTTTTAGTTTGAGTTTAGTTATTATAGTAATTTCAATTTCTTTTTTTTAACTTCCCAGGCTGTGATTTTTATCCCTAGATATTCAAATAGGGCATTCCTAAAAAAAACATATTGGAGCTATAGAACAGAAATAGTAAAATAATGGAAAACCCTTCGGTGTCTTGTAATGGGAAAGGTCCAATATCAAGGTCTGGACACCCAGAAACACGTGTGGATTAAGGACCAGAGCTGGGCCTCAAGGGAGTTGGGAGGTCCAAAGAATCAGTCCCCCAGAGACCAGAATCTGCACTAACAGAACCCACCCCTGCTGCCAACATAGGAGGCAAAGTCTCCACCATGCAAAATCCCGGACCTCAGGAGAAGGAGCAGTGGAGAAGGTAGTCACTCAGAGAAGACTGAAACTGCTGCCCAACATGGGGAAGTCCTCCACCCCCCACTCTGCTCCATCGGCCTAAGCCAGAGGCATGTGGAATTGTGGCTGGAGTAGTGTGCCAAAGCTTCAGACTCATGAGACAGAAGCACAGCTCCAGCCCTCAGGAGGGAACCATAACTCTGACTCATGAAGGGGGACATCTCTCCAACTCTCCAGCTCACAAGAGGGGCCACAGCTCCAGCTTCATAGGAGCAGACAACAAATGGGACTTTTATAACAATGGGATCAACCTTTAAATTTTTTATTTTAAATCATGCCAAAGTTATTCTGCCAATAAATTAAGAGGAAAGACACAAAGTTTGCTCTAAAATTAAGTTGCATTGTGAGAATTTAAAATAAACTATTTTGTGATTGAAATACTCTAAGAGAGAAATGGAAAATTGTTTAATGCTGTGTATGCACTGCTAAATGTTAATTTATGGTATAATGTGATTTCTGTAAAAATTATTCTATACATGCATAATTCACATTAGCTATGGACTCTAATGGGATGATTTATAGAATTTTACACTAGCTCACTCATAAAGTGAGTCCACAAAATTATTATCCCAATTCCTTAATATTCTCATTAATTAATAAGTTGATTTCCATTTACACATGTAGGGTATAAAAGAGGGACCTGGCCATATTCTGGATGAAGAGATTGTTTTAATTTAGATTGCTATGGTTTATTTAATTAAACTAAATATAAATTGGAACAGCTTGACCAAAAGTTATATCATTTTTCTTAGGATTTATTTAATTTTGAATTATCTGTGTATGTATTCATCTGTGCATGTGCACACATGTGAAGTATGGTAAGGTGAAGGTTGAAATGAGAGAGGGGATTTGAATATGATTAAAATTTTATGAAGCTTTTTTTTATGTATATGAATGTACTGTCTGCCTGTAGGTTGGTGCACCTGTGTCATGCAATGCCGCAGAGGTCAGAAGAGGGCGTCAGATTCCCCTGGAACTGGAGTTAAAGATGGTTCTTAGCAGCCATGTGGATGCTGGGAATTGAACCTGGTTCCTCTGCAAGAGAAGTCGGTGCTCTTAACAGCTGAGCCATCTCTCCAGCCCCCTATATAAGTTTTTGAATCAATAAAATTTTAAAATTTCAAATTACTGTGTCTAGTGATTATAGAAAAAAAATTAAATATATCCCCTGGTGGTCTTTCCCAAATCTGCTCTTTAGATTTGTGGTAAAATTGTGTTTTTCATACATTCATGCATGATTTTAGATGTGTTTTATTCTATCCTTCATGTATCCCTAACATATACTGCTCCATTTTATTCACATTAACATATAATTTTTATTCCCCACCAAAATCGTCATGCAGAAGGCAGATAAAATGAAAAGTGAAATGACTTTAAAATATTTACCAATTCCACTTTTTAAAAGTTATTAAATTCACTTATGTAGATGTGCGATGGTGGTGCAGGCCACTGGGCACTTTTGGAGGTCAAGGCCAGCAAGCACCTTTGCCCTCCTGCAAATCCCTTTCACCAATCCCCCAAATCCTTTTCTTAACAGACAGAAGTAAGCTTGAAGATATCTCAAATTATAAAATGAGCTTAGTGTGTTCATATTGTGTTGCTATAACAAAATAACTGAGTCTGGCTTCTTGTATTTGATTTCCTGACAAGTTCAGTATTTTTTTAACAATTTGGGTTTAAGTGTCTTCATTTTTATTTTTATTTATTTTTTTAATTTATTATTATTTTTATGTGTATGAGTGTACTGTGTGCATGTAGGTTGGTGCACCTGTGTCCTGTAATGCCTCGGAGGTCAGAAGATTCCTCTGGAACTGGAGTTAAAGATGGTTCTTAGCTGTCACGTGGGTGCTGGGAATGGAACCCGGGTCCTCTGCAAGAGCAGTCGGTGCTCTTAACAGCTGAGCCCTCTCTCCAACCCCGCAAGTTCAGTATTTAAAGCAAACAAATAACAGGGTACAGACAACCCTGGCTCGGCCCCTGGGATGAGTCTTATAACAATAGAATAATATAAGGGAAATTGGTTCCAAGCAATGAGGGAGAGGAGCTACTTTTGTTGTTGTTATTTGTTTGGGGGCTGTTTGGTTTGGTTTGGGGTCTTTTTCTTAGGGAGGACTGATCTCAATGTAGCTCAAGCAGGCCTGAAATTTTCTATGTAGACCAGGCTGGCCTTGATCCCACAGAGATCACCTTCCTCTGCTTCCTGAATACTGGGATTAAAAGCATGTGACACCACACCCTGCCAAGTTCACTGTTTTGTAATACCTGTTCCCATTAGAATGGAATCCACAGCAAGGATGACCCACTCCTGAAGGACAGCGACGGGACGGTCCATTCCTTGGGAATCATCACTCATGACCTTTCACATCAGCACCATCAGCTTACAACCTGAATTTCACATGAAAAGCTGCCAGGAGAAAATGATAAAGAAGAGGAGTATTTCCAGGTTAATGTGAGCCTATGAAAATCTAAGTCGACCTAGGGTGTGGTCACAGCTGTAATCACGCTGAAGGCAAGAAGACCAGGAGGTCAAGGACAGCTTGGGGCTAATTAGGACCTCGCATCAGAGCCAGAAAAGAAAAAGGATGAAAAACCCAGAGAAAGGAGTAAGAGAGAAGAGACAGAGAGAAAGAGACAGAGACAGAGAGCCAGAGACAGAGAGACAGAGAGACAGAGAGGAGAGAGGAAGAGAAGAGGAGGGCAAAGATGCTAGACTGATTTGGAAATTAGTTTCTGCTCTAGGTTACTCCTCAGCTAGTATTGTGACTTCTTTTCTTCTTTATTTTATTTCTTTGAAGTGATATTGAAGAATAAACCTGGCCCCTTATCTAAGTGGCCTGTCTCTCAGCTATAACTCTAGCCAAGATTATTATTTTTTTCTTTTCATATGTATGAATGTACTGTATGCATGTAGGTTTGTGCACCTGTGTCCTGCAATGCCGTAGAGACCAGAAGAGGGTGTCGGATTCCCCTGGAACTGGAGTCAAAGACGGTTCTCAGCCATCATGTGGGTGCTGGGGATTGAACCCGGATCCTCTGCAAGAGCAGTCAGAGCTCTTAACCACTAGGCCACCTCTCCAGCCCTTTTCTTAAAATTTATTTATTATTCTTTTTGTAGCACATTAAGAAACATATACAGGGCATGTTTAGAAGAATCATATGTGTAGAATTCAGGAATGGCTCTCTATAGCAACTTCTTTTTATTTATTATTTTTATTTTTATTTATTTTTAAAATATTATTATTGAAGTTTTGTGCATTTCATACATCATTTCTCAGTCCAATTTAAACTCTTTCCCTTTCGATGCCCCCACCACATTCATATATTCTGCCATACATGTCTTGTAACTTTTTCATGAGTCTTTTTAAAGTTTTTCAAAGCAGAGGATTATTGATTTCAGGAGAACTTTACTGTTTCAGTCAGTTCTTTTGTTCTTGTTGTTCCCTCCACTTTGTATCATTTCAACACACACACACACACACACACACACACACACACGTGTGTGTTTGTGTCACACCTATACTAAAATTATGACATCTAATAATGAATTATATGTTAATTCCAAATCAAATTGCAGGATTCACATTTATTCCTTCGAATTTTATATTACTCTGAAATATGCATACATACCCTCTACCAATATACCAAGATTACAAAGTCTGAAAATAAGTAATATGTTAATTCCAGAGCCTGTTAAGGGATTTACACTATAAGAGCACAGTTGCTTTCAGCTAAAGAGAAATATAACATTTAGGTTGCATTAAGGTTGCTCAGTTTGCCTTACAACTAGGTACTTGGTGCTAACATCCACAAATGATGGATACCATTTGTCCTTTGTTTTCCTGAGACTGTGTTACTTCACTTAGCATAGTATCTTCTACTTCCATCCATCAATGCAAAGATTATGATGTCATCTTTCTTTTTTTTAATTTATTATTTTTTATGTGTATGAGTGTATTGTCTGCCTGTAGGTTGGTGCACCCATGTCATCCAATGCCGAGGAGGTCAGAAGAGGGTGTCGGATTCCCCTGGAACTGGAGTTAAAGACAGTTCTTAGCCACCATGTGAGTGCTGGGAATCGAACCCAGGTCCTCTGCAAGAGCAGTCGGTGCTCTTAACCACTAGGCCATCTCTCCAGCCCCGATGTTATCTTTCTTTACCACTGAATAGAACTCAATTGTATAAATGTACCACATTATCTTTAACCACTCATCAGTTGAGGGGCATTTGGGTTGGTTCCAACTCTTCACTATTGTGGAGAGATTCAATAAACATAGATGTGCCTGTATCTTTGCCTAGGATGAGTCTACTGAGTATATACCCAGGAGTAGTATGACTGGGTCAGGTGGTAGGCTCATTTTGAGTTTTTTAGGGTTCTCCACACTGCTTTCTATAGTTGTATGAGTTTACATTCCCACCAGCAGTGGGTGAGTGTTCCCCTTTCCCCACAACCTCTCCAGCATTTGGTATCATTTGTTTTCTTGATACTAGCCAGTCTTATAGGAGTGAGATGATATCTTAAAGTGGTTTTAATGTGCATGTTCTTAATTATTAGTAATGTTGAACACTTTTTTTTAATTTTTAAATATTCTTTTTTTAAATTTTATTTATTTTTGTATGTGTATGAGTGTACTGTCTGCATGTAGGTTTGTGCGCCTGTGTCGTGCAATGCCACAGAAGTCAGAAGAGGGTGTTGGATTCCCCTGGAACTGAAGTTCTTCTGGAATTGGAGTTGCAGACGGTTCTCAGCCACCATGTGGGTGCTGGGGATCAAACTCGGGTCCTCTGCAGGAGTAGTGGGTGCTCTTAACCGCTAGGCTATCTCTCCAGCCCCTGAACACTTTTTTAAAGTTAATTTTTATTGAGTGCATTTCATACAACATTTCTTAATCAAATTTAGACTCATTCCCCCATCCATGCCCACCCCTCATGCCCCCCACTCCCCACCAGAGCTCATGGATTTTATCATACATGTTAAGTCCTGTCTTGCATCTTTTTCTCAGTCTTTTATAACCCTTTCAATGCACAAGTTTACTGTTTTGGTCAGTTCTTTGAATAGGTTTTTCTCTCTTTTTTGTTCCCATTAATTTTATATTATTCCAAAATATGCATATATACACTCCACATATAAATCAAAATGACAAATTCTGAAAATAAACTATAGGTTAATTCCAAAACACATTTAGAGATTCACATTTTAACAGTAAAGTTGAATGCAGGTAAAAATAAGTATAAATTTATGTTCTTTTTTTATATATATATATATATATATATACATAGTTTTATATATACATAAATATACACATACATACATACATACAAACATACATGCATACACATATCACTTGAATTGGAGGGTGTTTTTTTTTCTTCCTTAAAAGATGTCATGTTTTCCTTAAGGAAGTGCTCGAAGGTTCCTCCTTGGCAACTCCAACCATCAATCTTGCTCTTTTGCTCCACATTGGGTTCTTTCCCTCCCATGGTCCCCCAACATGAAGTTCAGTAAACATGTACCCTGTCTTGATCCCCCTGCACTAGCCTCTATGATTCATCCCAGATAATCCAGATGTTGAACACTTTTTAATATGTTTCTCAGCCATCTTTAATTTCTCATGTGTGAATGTGAAGTCTCTGTTCAGCTCTTTACTCCATCTTTTGAGAGAGTCAATTTGTTTTCTTAATTCTTTGTTTTTTGAGTAGTTAATATAGTCTGGAAGTGAATGCTCTGTCAGGTGTATCAGGGGTGAAGGTTTTTCATCATGACCAAGTTGGATTCATACCAGAGATACAGGGATGGTTCAACATATGTAAATCAATAAATATTATAAAACACATAAATGGGATGAAAAACAAAAACCACATGGTCATCTCAATTGACACAGAAAAAGCCTTGGGCAAAAGCCAGCATGCCAAGCGCTTAAAGTCCTAGACAGAATTGGAGTGGAGGGATCATGTCTCACCATAATCAAAGCCATATACAACAAACCCACAGCCAACATCATCCTAAATGGAGAAAAGTTAGAAGCGTTCCCTTTAAACCTGGCAAGGTTGCCCTCTATCACCACTCCTCTTCAATATAATGCTTGAAACTCTTGCTAGGGCAAAAAGGCAAAAAAGGGAAATTAAATGAGTACTAATTGGAAAAGAGGAAGTCAAGCTATCTTTTTCACAGACAATAGGATAGTTTACCTAAGGGATCTAAAAACTCCACCAGAAAACTCCTAGAAATGATTAAGTTTCAATAAAGTGGTGTGATATAAAATTAACCTAGAAAAATCAGTAGCATTTCTTTACACCAACAACAAGCAATTAAAGAAGGAATATAAGGAGACTTTCCCACTCACAATAGCCTCAAAAACAATAAAATACCTAAGAACAAACCTAACCAAAGACACGAATGACCTCTACAACAAAAAATTTAAACCCCTGAAGAAGGAGATTGAAGATGACATCAAAAGGTGGAAAAACCTCCTATGCTCATGGATTGGAAAAACTAATATAGTAAAAATGTCCATTCTACCCAAATTAATATACAGATTCAATGTAATCCTAATTAAATCCCCAAGACTTTCTTTATAGGCTTGGAAAAAAAAATCCTTAAATTCATATGGAAAAACAAAAGACCCCCAAGTAGTCAAAGCAACCCTGAGCAAAAACAACAATACAGGGAGGATCACTATACCAGACTTCAAACTATATAACAGGGCTATAATCAAAAAACAGCCTGGTGCTAGCACAAAAACAGACCCGTAGACCAATGGAACAAAATCAAAGATCCAAACTTGAGCTCATACAATTTCAACCACCTCATATTTGACAAATGGGCCAGGAAGACTCAATGGAGGAAAGACAGCATCTTCAGCAAATGGTGCAGGCAATACTGGATCACCACTTGTAGAAGAACAAAATTAAACCCCTACCTCTCGCCCTGTACAAAAATCAACTCCAAATGGATCAAGGACCTCAGTGTGAAACTGGAAACTCTGAAGGTGATAGAAGAAAATGTTGGTAGCAACCTATAAGACATAGGCATACAAGACTTTCTAAAAATCAGCAGCTGCACAGGAAATAAGGTTGACAATTAAACCCAAAAGCTTCAATGAAAAGAACAATCAGTGAAGTTGAGAGAAAACCCAGAGTGCAAGGAAACCTTCATAGCAACTTATTTTTGAAAATGTATTTTATTTGTCATTTTATGTGTTTGAATGTATTACCTGAATGTGTCAAGGTCCGAAGATTGTGTCTGATCCCCTGGAACTGGAATTATGGACAGTTGTTAGCTGCCATGTGGGTGTTAAGATTCAAACCCAGTTCTTCTGCAAGAACAGCCAATGCTCTTAACCACTGAGCTGTCTCTCTAGTCCCCAAGTTCTCTTTTTCCTTAAAAGTACTGTTTCGCCAAACTGTATTCACTTATTGTTTAATAAAACTGAAAAAAAATCTAAACAAAAACGGCAGACTTTACTAATTAGTCAATATTCTTCACAAACACAATGAGAGTTGGATAAATACTTAATGCATAAGCATGTATATATAAAATATACACAAGCATTTATTTGGTGAATCTCAACAAAGCATGAAAGATCACCATGGTTTTATATACAAATAAGATATCAAATAACCAGAAAGTTAGGCCAGTGTTTTCAAGATTTTAGGACACTAGATTTAAACTCTGGGAATTAAAATTTCCATGTCAAAGACAAGTTATAGACCTTAGAATTAGGTAAGTTTTCAATGTAAACTAGAAATATACATAACCCCAGGATTGCAAAACTATAGCTAAAGAAGAGAAGAGAAAAACAGAACAGACAAAAACCCTTCTTAATGATTCTGGAAAGAAAGCTGATTCCAGACAGATTATATAAATTGATGGCATGGTTTAATCTCCTATCTTAGAACAGGATTTTAACGTGAAAAAAAATTAAAAGGAACAAAAGACATTTTGTAGACTAAAAAAGACATAGACAAGAACTATGAGTACCTCCTAATTTGGGGACATAAGAAAAAAGTGACAGTGATAAATTAAACATGGACTAGTTATTTAAGGATTCTAGTTAATTAAATTGATATTTATATACAGAATTCTTTTTCTTTTGTTTTTATTAATTTTAAAATAATAATTTTGATTTGTTCGTTGGAAATTTCCTACATTTATACAATGTTCTTTGAGTGTGTCCATTTCTTTATTCTCCCCTCCAACAACATCCAGACCTTCCAAAATATCTCCCTTCCAAATTCATGTGCTCTTCTTTTCTTCTATTTTAATTCCCCACCAAGGCCAGTTAGTTCAGCTGGCATGTGCCTGGGTGTGGAACCGAATGCTAGGGTACGGACAAACTACCAGGGACCATAGCCACACAGAAAAGACTCTTCTCCAGCAACCATCAGCTTCCTGCCATTACCTCCTAGGTGGGGTAGAGCCTCAGGAGCCCCCTTTGATCCATGCTGGAATTGTGACTGGCTTGATCCTGTGTAGGTCGTCTTCAGGCAACCACAGCTACTGTTCCCTTCTGACTGGTGTTAGATGAAATTTTAAAGTAGTTTTGATTTGCATTTAACTCATTACTAAGGATGTTGAACACTTTTGAATGTGTTTCTTAGCCAGATATATTTCTTCTTTTGTGAACTCTCTGTACTGATCTATGGCTCATTTTTAAATTGGGCTACTTGTTTCTTGCTTCTTTGTTTTTTGAGTTATTTGTGTATTATAGATATTAATCCTTTCTTGGATGAATAGCTGGTAAATATTTTCTCTCACTCTGCCAGCTTTCTCTTTACCAGACTGGATGTTTCCTTTACTGCACAGAAGCTTTTTAGATTAATGAAGTCCCTTAATTCCTGAGCAACTAACATCTGATTTAGAAAACCCTTTCCTGCACCTGGATCTTGTAGGGTATTCCGTATGTTCTCTTCTAACTCATCAAATATGGCTTCATGAGCACTTTAATTTTTTTAATAAGATAATCCCTCCAAATCAGAATTCAATCATACCTCTTGTCCTTATTATTTTCAATGTATGAATCAGGATGGATTTGGTGCTATACACCCTTTATCATCCCAGCACTTGGGAAGCAGAGGTAGATGAATCTCTGTTAGATTGAAGCCAAGCTGGTCTATATAGGCCAGATGGGGCTACAGAGAGACCCTGTCTCAAAAAAAAATCAATCTACAAATTATTGGGTTTTTTTTTCCTCATTTTTAGCTGAAATGTACTTTGCTTAAATTTTAATGCACAAAAAATATTCAAAATAATGCCTTTTATACATAAGCATTCAAAATCTTTTGCTGGAGCTATGGCTCAGCAGTTAATAGTGATTGCTGCTCTTGCAGAGGACCCAAGTTTAGTTACAGGGAGCTGTGTCTGGTGGCCTACAACCACCTGTAATTCCAGCTCCAGGAGATCCAATGCCCTCTTCCATCATCGGTGGCCACTTAAACATCTGTGATACACATACCCACACATAGATATAGGCATACACACACACACACACACACACACACACACCTACCTGGGATATCATCATCATGTCCACCTTCAGTTTTATAACTCATATCTTAATTACAAGCCCAGCATTTCATAGCAGTTTTACATTCAGGGAGTCATAGTACTATCCCAAGGTTTAACAAGACCCTGAAGCATCCAACTCCCAGTGGACCCAAGAAATGTTGCTTTCTCATCTTGAAAGAAAGTGAAGGAAAAAATGTATGAGCTAGAGTGTAAGAGGTGTACTACAAAATGTCTTCTGGACACAACTTGGTTCACCACACGAGCTCCCTGAAGCTGTGGTTATCTGCATAAGACTGAACACAACTGAGCCTGTCAACATTTCATCCTGGAAGCGGGGAGGGACCCATGAGGCTCCACCCCTCCTGGACACTGACAGCTAATGGTTGCTGAGGAAAGACTTTTTCTTTTCTTCAGTGGTATAGCTGCTGACGAGTTACCAGTAAATGACTGCCCACCCATGCTCCGTCAAGCCACTCATCGAGTCACACACAAAAATAAGACAGGAAGTAGGAGGGGGATTCTTGGGAAGAGAGGTTCCAGGAGAAGAGGGAGAGGGATATGGGAAGGGGATTCTGGTATGACAAAAATGGCTAAAACTGATTATATAAGTATGTGGAAAAAAAAACACAAATTCAAATTTTTAAAATTTAATTTAAATAGAAAAAAACATAGAAACAATGGGTTTTGAGGTAAATTCTCCATGAAAATGATGTTGGAGTAGATTGCTCCAACAACCTGAGACAACTGTAAAGCACAGTGGCTGGGTTTTTGTTGAACTCTGAGATCGAATAATACTATTTACAGAAACACAATTTTATACAATAATGTAAAACTGATAGCTTAGATACATTTTACACTATGAAGGTACATTTTATCAACTCAAGGCATATACATAATGTAGAGGAGTCTGGGAATATTCTTCAGGTATATATTTTATAACTTGCTTATTTTCTTATAGGTGAGTCTTCTAAAGATTTGGCTGAACCCCAGGATCTGATTAATGTCATTTGTAACCCAGAGGTGATTCATTTTATTTAGTGATTTTTTTAATTATATGTCTGTGTGTAGGAGGAGATATATGCAAGCAAGTCAGGAGGGTGTCAGATCTCTTCAACTGAAGTGACAGGTGATTGTAAGAACTTTGACATGGGTGTTGGGAACTGGTCTTAAATCTGCTACAAAGGCAGTACATGCTCTTAACCACTGAGCACTCTCTCTAGTCTGTGATTTTTATGTCACAGAGATGGCACCTTTCAAAAAGAATACTGCTAAACTCTCAATTTTCTTTGTGGCTAAATTGACTTGCTGCACAGTGCATAGCTGTAATCTTCTAAGATTGAGGAGCAAAGCAAAATGCAGAATTTTCTGCCAAATTAAATTATGAAAGTAAAAGCCTAGCACACTTAGCTACTGATGAAATGTTGAGAGAGGCTTTCTTCTGGTATCCGTGAAGTACATAAGAACCATGATCTTTAGATGCCTTTTTTCTACTTTAATTTTTTTAAAAAATCCACAGTCAATGGAAATGCAATGTTTTAACATTTATTTATTTATTTTAATAAATTTTATTTATTTCTGTATGTGTATGAATGTACTGTCTGCATGCAAATCTGTGCACCCGTGTCGCGTAATGCCGCGGAGGTCAGAAGAGGGTGTCGGATTCCCCTGGAACTGGAGTTCTCCTGGAATTGGAGTTTCAGACGGTTCTCAGCTGCCATGTGGATGCTGGGAATCGAACCCAGGTCCTCTGCAAGAGCGGTCGGCGCTCGTAACCACTAGGCCATCTCTCCAGCCCCATGTTTTAACAGTTATATAGATAGGTGCTTATTAAAAACAAAACCAAAGTATCAGAATCTTTCACAATCCATACATCTTGCCTAATGTGAGCAGCTCATGGAGACAGAAGTTTTAGATTTCACTCAAGTACAGATTTATTAGGAATGACTGACAATAATCTAGTTCTCAGTCTATAGAATACAAAATATGAGCCATTTTGGCTTCACTGTTCTAAGAAACTTTTTTTTTTTTTTTTTTGCTGTGATGGGTTTTATTAAATGAAATTGGCTGTTTAAAACTTTGCACCAACTTCCCATTTGTGGTCTATTACATTAATGATCCCAATTTTTTTTATTGATGCTTTGTGTATTTCATCATTTTCCAATTCAGTTCAGGCATATATCCCCTTCCCTTCCCCCCACCCCACCCCTACCCATCCCAGATCATGCATTCTGCCATAAGTTTTCTGCATCTTTCTCTGCTTTTTTGTTTTGTTTTGTTTTCATTTTTTTAACAATAAGTGATAATTTGTGAGTACAAGCATCCTTCATGTAAAACCAATTTGCAAGCAGTTGTGCCCAAACCCACACAGCTCATGGGTCCCACCATCCATCAGGGGGGGCTTGTATGTTCAATCAAGTTGATCAAATGAGTGTCCAGTCTATATTGTTGTAGTTTCACCATTAACCCCAATCGCAGCCCTTACATTCTACCATGCCCCCTCTTCCACAGATTGTTCCCTAGGCTTAGAAAAGGGGCACAGGTGGATGAGAAGCAAAACAGTCTACTTTCTCTGGAGCCAATGTCTTGGTCTCTAGTCAATTCTGGCTGTTTTCTTTCATGGGCTGCCAGCTTGTCCAGGCATAACCTTTCGATCCTACTAATGAAGCACCTGCAATTAGATATATAGGTATTTAAACAGTATAATATATAGCCTTTTGATCCTACTAATGAAGCACACCCAATTAGATATATAGGTATTTAAACAGTACTAATTGTTATGGTAAGTTACTTTGGTATAGACACAGATGTTTGGATGGTATGTTAATTCATGAATTACATTTTCTTCTTTTATGTATGGCAGGGTCTTCGTGTGGTTTATAACATCTCCTAACCATTAGAGGATGTAAGCTTGTGGCATCAGCCGTGGGTTATTCCTCCAAGGAGAGAGCTAATAGCCAATTAGATTTGGGATATACAGACATATGGCTGCCACTGCTGCACAGTATTTCCAGGCAGATGAGGTGTAGCTGGTGCTAATGGAGGAGTCTTGCTTGACTCAGGGAGACCTATATTTGCTTTATTGGTTTAGTGGCCTTTGGTAACACTCTCTGGCATTCCAGAGACCATCTGTATACTTGCAAGTGTGGTCTCCATACATCTTTCCCATGTTTATATCAAGTCTTCAACAGCAGGGCCTTATCGCCTCTCTTCCTGCAGATATCCCAGTTTGGAGGCAAGGAGCCTTTACCTTTTGTGGGGCCTTGGATCCCCTGGCCAACATCTCCTTGGTAGAATAATCCATTGTTGATGTCAGAGTTCCTGTATTAATATATTTTAAGTGCATAGCTTAAGGAGATTTTAGCATTATATTTGGTTCTGAATAGAGAATAATCCTTTTCAGAGTTTCTATGTCCATTGGTCAATTAAAGAAGGCAGTTTTACTGATTTTACAAGAGAATACCTCTATAACAGCTGGCTCCAATCTACAGCTGGAGAACGACTTCATCATCATCATATTTCTCCTTATTCTATGGGCGGGGGGGGGAGTTAAGAAAGTCTCTTGTATTAAAACCTTTGCGGCACCTAGAAGGTAAGCTTTGTTAGGAATCATTAAAAATAGTTGTGACTAGTAGGATCCACAGAGGGGCCTGATGTCTGCAGCAATCTGAGGCATTTCTTCCCTTCAATGCCCAGAGGAGTCAATCCTTCTGCTGGCACTTTCTGGTACATCCTACTCACTGCAAAGCTGCATTTTCTTTCTCAGCCATTAAGTTGGTGATACTCTGGCCTGTTGGAACATACAAATCCTTTCCTGTAGTTAGTTTTAAGATTTGGGTTGCAAGGTTTTTTGACAAAAAGTTTTCATATCTATATGCCCCTTTTTTATTTAAGGTTTTTATTTTTGACCCATGAGTCTCAAAAAAGCAGTTTGCCTAATGTGAGCAGCTCATGGAGACAGAAGTTTCAGATTTCACTCAAGTACAGATTTATTAGGAATGACTGACAATAATCTAGTTCTCAGTCTATAGAATACAAAATATGAGCCATTTCAGCTTCACTGTTCTAAGAAACTTTTTAAAATATTTGAGTGATTTTTAAATCAGTACAAATATAAATGGGTGACGATGATGAAACTGAAGAGATTAATAAGAGCAAACAAACTCTAGCTTATAGCGAGTGTTTGTTACTTAATAGGTTCTTTTTTAATTTTTATTGAGCACATTTCACACATTTCTTAATCAAATTTAGACTCATTCCCCCATCCATGCTCACCCCCCGCCAGAGCTCATGGATTCTGTCATACATGTTAGGTCCTGTCTTGCATCTTTTTCTGTCTTTTATAGCCTTTTCGATGCTCACATTTACTGTTTTGGTTAGTTCTTCAAACAGGTTTCTCTCTCTCTTTTTTTTTCCCTTTGATTTTCTATTATTCCAAAATATGCATATATACACTCCACACATAAATCGAAATTACAAAATCTGAAAATAAACTATAGGTTAATTCCAAAACACATTTAGAGATTTAGAGTAAAGTTGCATGCAGATAAAAAGAAGTGTAATTTTACATTCTATTTTTTTAGAATATGAATACATATCTTCACTTAATAGGTTCTTTAAATTTCTTTAGTATATGCAAATCATCTTATTTAATCAAAATGGTCCTGTCAGAGTATAATTATCTTCATTTTGTAATATTATGAACAGCAAGTGCCAAGCTCAGACACTGAGATTCTGGTTCTGCCCTAACGCCCTGCATCATATCTAATTCTAATATATTTTACAACTTTCTACAAGCAAGGAGTTTTTTAGGTACTTCAAGGCATAGATGAGTTAATGGGGCAAGTTCTTATTCTCCACAGGTTCAGAACATAGGTAAATGATTTTCAGGTCTCACAAGCTGATTCCCATGTAATCAGTCCATCAGAAATTCTCACACCAGGGTATCTATCTCCAAAGTCCTCAGCTCAATTACTCCAGTACCTAAATAAATGAGTGTAGCCACTTTGGCATTTCCAGTTAATACTGTGTTAGATCCTCAACCACAGTTCCACCCTCCCCTTCCTTTTTGTGTTGGTGGAGCTGAAGTTATTCTCTAAAAACTATCTCAACATCACCAGCGTTTTTGTTTGGTTGGTTTGTATTTTGCTAAAAATTGGCCAGGTTTTCTCACCTTTGATCCTTATCATGAGGCCATTATTCCCAAACAGAATAAATGCGAAACTTACTCTGATTTTCACCCACACATTTTGCCCACCCTTCGGTTTCCTTTAGGACAGGAGCTGTGTACTGACACTGACGACCCTTCTGGCACAAATTTTATAAGGGACCCTGAGAGTCCCTTATAAAAGCCTGACTACTTAGGCAGGCTGCTGGTTGACTTGATCTCCATTTAAAAATGAATACTAGGGACAACCATTTCCCACCTCTCGTGGGAACACTTCACCCTCTGAACCCAATGTTTTCCTTCCACAATCTCTCCATCCAGCCTCAAAGTCCCCGTTCCCTCCACCCCACACACACACACTGCTTCTTATCTCTCTAGTCTTTAATATCCATTGACCTCATCTTGTTTTGCTTGTCCAGACTTTGTTTAATGTCCTGATCCCACCTGGGACCCAATCTCTAAATATAATTAACTCCCCCAATAGCTCTAAAGCAAACAGTTGCAATATTTGCGAAAACTTTGTTCTAAGTGTCAAGACTCTTCCGAGATTAATTAGAGAATTTTCATTGTAAGACATAATAAATGGTACTACTGGACCATGAAAGGTTTAGAGCAAGTTTAGATGGTTATGACAAGCAGAGATGAGAGAGAAAGGCCTGGAAGCAGAGCCAATAGATATGCAAGACTGCATGAAAGGTCAAAGTCGGTGACATAGAAGAACAGATCAGACTAGGATGACTGCATGGTTACATGAGAAAGTGTAATGTGAGACAAATCTGAAAAGGCAGCCTGGGTCCACATCAGGGATCATGAACTTGAAATGTTTGACCAAAATTATTTAGCATAGATTAATGAGAACACTCTGTTGTTCTCTCTCTCTCTCTCTCTCTCTCTCTCTCTCTCTCTCTCTCTCTTTGCAAAGGGATAATTAGAACAAGCATATTAGAACTGGAAATTACATAGGAGAAGGCAAAAATACAAAAGGAAACAACAATCTGATTTATAAATACATATATAACCAGAATTCCTTAATAAAAACAAAGTCAGCTACTGAAGCTCCTGTTTGAAGATTATCTTATTGATGGAGACAAATATTTAATCCCAAATTTCCTAAGTACCTTTAGATTCCCTTTGGGAACTCTATGATTACCTCTTTCACAGCTGGATTGCCAAGCCACTGGTCTCTGGGATCCTCTAAGCCTCTGGGAAAAGATACTTAAGTTCCCTTCCCCCCGTTTTCCCCACAGCACAGCAGAGATAAGACTGGAACAATCAGGAAATCACTTGTTGTAGACCACTTTGCAAACTAATGTAGAAACTGAATTCTGGATCATCAGGCATATTGAATATGAACTATCTACTTTAGATTATGACCCATTCACAGCTTAAATACTATCAATAGATTATTGTTAACTGCCCAAAACATATATTTAAATATAATCCAAGTCACAGGAAAATTCTTATTGTCAAGTTCTAAGTATCATCTCTCAAGTCTGACTACCTATCTTCTTGAATCTTCTAGCAGACTCTTAAAATACCCATTATTCTATGATCTCTATAGTCTATAAAAACATATAGTTCAGGTGTGTTTGTTTAGAAGTGGAAGAACATAAAAATTCACAACAAAAATACATTTCATTGCCCTTCTTTGCAAGGTAAATGATATACTTTCTGGGAACTGGAAAGATGGCTCAGAGGTTAAGAGCACTGGCTGCTTTTGCAGAGGATCTGGGTTCAGTCCCCAGAACCCATATTAAAGCTAACAACCATCTGTAATTCTAGTTCCAGGAGATCTGAAGCCCTCTTTTGAACTTCTTGGTCATAGTGGGACTCAAATGCACCTACCTACATGCAGGCAATACACTAATACACAGGAAATAAAAATAATAAATAAAATGTTTTTTAAAAAATTAGAAAAAAAATTTTTGCAGTTCTCAGCCTCAGCCTTTAACGGCCACAAGCTTATGTTCTCTAGTGGTTAGGAGATGTTATAAGCCACAATAAGAACTTGTCACCCTTTATAGAGAAACCACAGTTTGCGGATTCGCATACCATCCAAGCATCTGTGTCTATGCTCACAGCTTAGCTTGACATAATAATTAGTACTGTTTAAATGCCTATACATCCAATTGCTTGTGCTTTGTTAGTATGACTATAAAGGTATCACTGGATAAGCTGTCAACCCATGAAGGCAAACAACCTGAGCAGACTAGAGTCCAAAATGACAACTCCAAAGAAAGTAAACTGTTTTCTTCTCACCCACTTGTGCCCCTTTCCCAAAGCCCAGGGAACAAATTGCTGAAGAGGAGGCATGATAGAATGTAAGGGCTGTGGAGAGATAGGGGTGAATCATGAGACTACAGCAATATAGTCTGGACCCCTAATTGATCAACATGCCTGTGCATACAAGCTTCGCCAACTGAACTATGGGAACCTTGCGTTGTTCAAAATTTGGACATAGATACTTGCAAAATGCACCAATTACCTAATTGTATGGCAAACTGAGTAACATCAATGTTATCTGAAAACAACTGTGTTATTATATTGTAGAATCCCTTAAAAATAAACAAATAATAATAATAAAAAAACTGTAACTCCAAAAAATAAAAAATAGAAAATTTCTGGAATGGCAGTGGACAATGTGGATACATATTTACGTTGTGTGTGTGTGTGTGTGTGTGTGTGTGTGTGTGTGTGTGTGTGTGTGTGTGTATTCCGTAAATGAAGAAACTAGAGAGTCCAGCAGAGGGTGTTGGTATTTGATACCCTAGAGCTGGAGTTACAGGGTTGTAAGCTGCCACGTGTGGGTGCTGAGAACCCAACGTAGGGTCCTCTTCAAAAGTAACACTCTTTTTTATTTTTTTATTTCTATTGAGCACATTTCTTACAACACATTTGTTAATCAAATTTAGACTCATTCCCCCATCCATGCCCACCCCTCATGCCCCCCTCCCCCCTTCAGAGCTCATGGATTCTGTCATACACAAGTCCTGGCTTTTATCTTTTTTGCAGCCTTTTCTGACCTTTTTGGTGCACAGGTTTACTGTTTTGTTAAGTTATTTGAATAGGTTTTTCTCTCCTTTTTTTGTTCCCATTTAATTTTATGTTATTCCAAAATATGCATATATACATTCCACACATAAATCAAAGTTACAAAATCTGAAAATAAACTATAGGTTAATTCCAAAGCACATTTAGAGATTTACATTTTAACAGTAAAGTTGCATGCAAGTAAAAAGAAGTATAACTTTACATTCTCTCTTTTTTTCTAGAATATGAATATTAGTATTCCTATATGATAGAACACATCATAGGATTGCATAAGGATAAATTATGAATGGTTGTAGCATCTATCAATAAAAAGAGAAAATATTTTACAAAAATATTTTTAACTGTTAAATATAATCCTTTTTTTGCCAAAAGATGTCATGTTTTCCCCAAGGAAGTGCTTGAAGTTTCCTCCTAGGCAAACCCAAACAACCATCAATCCTGCCGCTGTGCTCCACACTGGAGTCCCTCACCCCCCTGGTCACCCAAATGAGGTCCAGCAAGCATGTGTCCTGTCTTGATCTCCCTGCATTGGCTTCCAGAACATAGCTTGGGTAGTCCAACAATGGCAGTCTACACTCTGAAGAGGCTGAAATCCCAGTAACCACTCAGTCCACCTGCTGGACATCTCTGTAGTCCCCATCTGGCATTGAAGGTTTGAAGGATTCTCAAGTTTTATATCTGAAATACAATTTCTCAGACCTTATTGATTATTTATTTCTGGTTATACTTTCCTTTTGGATGCTTAAGGCCACACAGTCAGCTCAGATTAACCAAGGTTTCTGTTTTCTCAAGGTCAGTTGAGGATCTGGTCCTCAAGGGTCACTGGGGTTGGTTTTTTTTGGGGGGGGGGTAGCCCCTGGCTCCTTTTGGTTTTTCAACCACCAGTTCCATCCACTCGAGGACACAGTTAGGTCTTGCTAGACCAAGCTTCTCTCTTCGAAGCATAAGTAGACTTTCCTGTTTATGGGGTGGACAGTGGCTGGAGTCCCATCTCCATCCATGGCTCTCTAAAACCTCCCTGCACAGGGAAGGCTGGTGACTCACATTGAAACAAACACTCTTAACTACTGAGACATCTCTCCATCCACAACGTAATCAAATTTTATGAATTTAAATTTCTCCTCTTTTATAAACCGAAAGTTAAGAATTCTGCTCTTTCCATACATCATTAACGATAGGAAGATTAACACATTTCACTAAGAATTTTCATATGGCCATCTTTAGTAGCTGTCAGGGAGGTTAATACCTACAGAAATGGGAATTTGCGCTTTACTCTGAGACACATTCCACTGAACACTATCCTGCCTCTCAGATCAAACCATTTTCCTGTGTTGCACCACATTCACTTTGTTTCTCACCATAGTATTTACAGAGAGCTTCTTGGAAACAAAGCTGTGTCTCTTTTCTAATAGCTATGAAGTTCATCTAAAATGTTGCCTTATTGCAGCAAGGGTTCCCAATCTGCAAAAATAATAATTCTGGATCCTAAAAATTTGTTGCTTCTTGGTGCCTAGACTTACTGAGAATCTTTTCATAGGATGTAAGCATCAAAAATCTAAAATTCCAATTCTCTCTGTGAAGTTGAAATTTGATCCTGAGAAATAACATCTAAAATATCTGTTTTTTAATTACTTTATTTTACACATAGTGATACAGTTCACATATTGAATAACAATTTAGTGAAATGATTTGACATCTTTTAGACAATAGAAAAATAGGGAAATTTCATTACTAATATTTTGCCTATTGCTTAGTTTTTATTAATTTATTCTAATGTTATTTTTTCAATTATTTTGTCATATACCTTCTAACCTCTATGTACCAAGGCAAGACCTCTTTGTCTTGTTCACTGCTGTGCCTTGGCTCACATCACAGCATATATTTGATGAAATGTATAAAATAATAATTGAATGTACAAATGACTGTGTACACATTGTTAAAAGATCAAGACCTACCTAATATTCCATTCACATTTGCCAACATTTTTCTGTATCCTACCTTCTCAAGAACTGTATATGCTGGTAAACTTTTTGGTGACTTCACTAGGAATGGAGTATATTGCATAACATGAAAGTCTCCTTGTATTCCTTCTCCAATTGCTTGTTATTGGCATAAAGAAAGGCTACTGATTTTTCTAAGTTAATTTTGCATCCCACCACTTTACTGAACTTATTGATGGTTTCTAGAAGTTTTCTGGTCGAGGTTTTTTTGGGTGTCCCTTCTGCAAAAAGGGATAGTTTTACTTCCTCTTTTCCAATTAGTAATCCTCTAATTTCCTTTTCTTGTCTTATTGCTCTTGCCAGCATTTCAAGCACTATATTGATGAGGAGTGGAGATAGGGCACAGTCTTGCAGGGTTCCTGACTTTAAGGGGACCACTTCTAGTTTTCCACATTTAGGATAATGCTGGCTATGGGTTTGTTGTATATGGCTTTAATTGTGTTGAAGAATGTTCCCTCCAGTCCAATTCCCTCCAGGACTTTAACATGAAGATATGCTGAATTTTGTCAGAGGCCTTTTCTGAATCGATTGAGATCACCATGTGATTTTTGACTTTCAGTCTGTTTATGTACTTTATGATGTTTATTGATTTATGTACATTGAACCATCCCTGTATCTCTGGTATGAATCCAGCTTGGTCATGATGGATGATTTTTTTGATATGTGTCTGTATACAGTTGGCAAGTATTTTATTGAGAATTTTTGCTTCTATGTTCATTAGTGAAATGGGTCTATAGTTTTCTTTTTTTGGTTGTATCTTTGAATAGACTTCTTGCTCTAAATATGATGTCTAAAATTGTTCCAGCAGCCAGGAAAAATGATCCTCAGAATAAGTGATTCATAATTACAGTATTGTCCACTTTGTGGCCATCCAGAATGGCCAAGAATATACTGTATCAAAATAAATGATTATCCATGAAGAGGCTAGAATACAGGTTGTTTGAGAAGGGGAGTGACCAGGTATGGAACAAAGACAAGTCTTCACAGGGTGGCAGGCAGTATCTGGTTCTGAACACTCTTCCCAATAAGAGGACCACTGGTTTGATGGGTAGTTTGCTACTGGCCATGTTGAGGGTCTTCATTCAATGGTCAGAGACAGCTACTTCAAGATAGAGCCTCCATAACCCCAAGCCTATTATTAAAGTACACTATATGTCACTGGAAGAATCGATTGTGTTCTCCTTAGCTAAAGTCTGATAATAAATAATGAGATGCAAAAGCCAAAAGTTAAAAAAAAAGATGAGTTAATAAAAGAACTAAAGTGGAAAAGCAAGAGATTGTCAGGACAGAAGGTAAATAGAGGGCAGAAAAGATGAAGAAAATTGTTAGGGAAAGGTAATATTTTCAAGTGCTGCAGATAATTAAGGCAGAGAAGGAGGTGGGTTATTTGAAGGTATTTTTTTATTTTATATTTCATATAGAGGTGAAGATGAGATGTTCAAAACTTTCAGAGGAGGAAATGTCTGTAATGGATGAAGAGGGGGTCTGGAAAGTGGCAATGACAGCCTTGAGACACAGGTGAGTCATTGGCCTGTGGCAGCAGAGGAAGAAGAGGTCCACATGAGGCAGCAGACAAATCATTTTTTGATGTACCCAGATTATCAACCAGATCCCTGGCCAAAGTTCTCTATGAGAAACATCTCATGCACTCGAGGAGCAGGCCAACCACAGTACCTCTGCCATGTTTGTTGCCAGCCAGGAAAAGCATGAAAAAAGCATGCTTAACTCAATTGTGGATCCCTCACTCCAGTAAATTTCCCTGGATGTTTCCTGGGTGATCTGGGCTGTGAGCATATATGCACATGATGTGAAGCAGTGTTTATGCTAGAAGATTAGTTTTATTACTGGTACACATTTCCTTAGTGATCTCATCTCACTATATAACTCTCAGCTTCTAGGGCTGTGACTTTGTGGAGAAATGTTTCTATTTTCTCCTGGTGAATGTAGGATGTTTTGGTATTTCATATCATATTCCAATTCCTGGGTTCTGCTCTCTTTACAATAGACGGGAGGTGGAACTAGCCTAGATGTCCATCAACACAGGTGTGAATAATGGCAATGTGGTCCATATAAAAAGTGGAATATTATACAGCCCTAAAGGAAATGAAATTATGAAACTTGTGGGAAAGTAAATGAAACTGAAAACCATTATATTACATAAGGTAATAAAGATTCAGAAAGACAAGTGTTTTGATAGTTAATCTTCAGTGTCAATTTGATTGGATGTGGAATTTCCTAAGAGGCATGTCTCTATGTGGGTCTGGGATAGTACTTTCTGCAAGAACTAACTGAATGGGGAGGAGCCTCTTCCAGAGTGGGCTGCATTTTTCTCTGGTGGCCGAGAGAGTTCTGAAGGGAAAGTAGAGTAGATTTTGCCTGCTCTATTTCACTACTCACTGGAAATTGCAACTACTTTGCTGCCTGAGCTACTGCAAATCCCCCCCCCCCTTTTTTTTGTTTTTGGTCTTTTTGAGACAGGGTCTCCCTGTAGCCCCAGCTGTCCTGGAACTCACTCTGTAGACCAGGCTGGCCTTGAACTCACAGAGATCTGCTTGCCTCTGCCTCCCAAGTGCTAGGATTAAAGGCGTGTACCACCACGCCCGGTTGCAAACCCTTTTTAAAATCAAAACCTGACCCAGTCTCTTTAGTTTTCTGAAACAGCCTGTAGACTAGTAGCTGTCCAGGAATCCCCTAGGCTTTCAGTGCCTGGCTGAGACAGCTGAGGGTACAGCTGGTGGACCAAACATGTCCTATCTTCTCAGCATTCTCATTGTCCAATTTATACAGCATCTCTTACAAAATCCAATCTAATGGACCCCCTTTGTCACATATATTCAGTCTATGTACCCCTTTCCTGTAGAGAACCTTAGCTAATGCACCAAATGTGTTCTCTTATATTGAGACCTCAGCTTCTAATTGTTAAACATGTGCTTCAAGGTGTAAATACACATGGGTAAATGGAGAGGAAACTGGACAGGAACCAACACAGGGATAAAGAGGCTTTGAGGGAGGAGGATGGAGAGGGTAATACAACTCCTGTGACAAAAACGTGGAAATGGGGAATACATGGGCAAAAGTGTCCCTCAGGGACAGGGGACAAAGGAGATCTGTGTAAGGACAGGGCTGGGGGGAGGGGGGAACCAGTGAAAGCAGAGCGTGTCTGAGAATGCCACAGGCCACTTACCTTATAAGGTAACATGAATGAATGAATGAATGAATGAATGAATGAATGAATGAATGAAAATAAATAAATAAATAAGCATTCTCCAGCAGCCAAGCTGGGTCCACGGTGTCACGTTGCTCTTCACAGTACACTCTAAGCTTCTTTTACAGACTTTCTTTTTATGTGTATGGGAGTTTTGCATACATCTAAGTATGTGAACCACATTCATGCAGTGCCTATGAAGGCCAGGAGGGGCATCACATGATCTGGAGCAGGAGTTACAGATGACTGTGATCTGCCAAGCGGACTGTGGGAACTGAGTCCAGATTCTCTACAAGAGCAGCCGGTGCTCGTAACAGCTGAGCCATCTTTCCAGCCTGTGCTCTATGTTTCCAAAGGTGAACAGTGTGCTCTTCTAATCCCATGAACCCCAGATCCAGCACGTCTCGCTATTCGGTGTGCAGAGGGGCTTCCGAGACATCTGCTGACATCCTCTCCTTCCTTCGTGCTGGGAATACGGGAGACAGTTTTGTGTTTATAGCCTCTTTCCTTTCTTCTCAGAACAACACTTGATCTGACTTCTAAGGTCGTTCCATTGGGTATTTGACTCTTGCTTACAGCTTCAGAGAAACAGACAGGGAGCACATGAAAGCTAGTTTAACATCTCCATTCAGTTTTTATACCTCTTTTGCCTAACCTTTATAATAAGGAATTCTGCAACTTCAAACTCAACTCATGAGTACCAACATAATTAATTGTTTTATAACTTTTATTTCTCTATCAGCAAATGGGTACTAGTCCAATGTTTCCACATGGATAAAGCAGAGCCTTTATTTTGTGTGTATACATAGTGATAATTGTCAAAATGAGTCCTCAAATGAAGTGTGGAGGGAGACATTCCCATCAAATTTAGCGGAAGCCTCTTCTTCCTATCTGTGCCAAGGAGCTTTGCATCAAAACCAATAAAGAAAGATAATAATTTAGCCCCTGATTATAATACTCTCTCTCTTCCTCTCTCTCTCTCATATGTGTGTGTGTGTGTGTGTGTGTGTGTGTGTGTGTGTGTGTTCCCAAGTGCTAGGATTAAAGGCGTGAGTACTACGTCCGGCTTCCACCTTATTTTTCTATTTCATCTGTTTTATTTAATAATTGATTTTCATACAATATAGTTTAATAGTGTGTATATCTTCTCTCCATCTATCTGCACCTCCTCTCACTGCTCCTTCAGATTTAATGTATTCTTGTCTATATCTAACGCAGCCTGTAAGTCTGATTTGTATCTTCAAATGTCCTTCACTATGGGTCCATCTATCCAATGTGCTCGCCAAGAGTAAGACACTATCCTTAACCCTCCCAGCAGCATTCAATGGCCAAAGTTCCTTAGCCCCATCTTATCTTTTAAATATTTTTATTCATTTTTATTTTATATGCATGAGTGTACCATCTGCGTGTATGTAAGCACACCTGTGTTGTGCAAAGCCTGTGAAGGTCAGAAGGTGTAAGATCCTTTAGGACTGGAGTTATGGATGGTTGTTAGTCACCACATGGATGCTGAGAATCTAATTAGGGTCGTCTGCAAGAGAAGTCGGAGCTCCTAACTGCCGAGCCTTCTCTCCAGACTCTCCAGCTTGTTTTTTTGAACAAGGACTATCACGGAACCCGGAGCTCACTGTTCCCCAGGATCTCCAGTCTCCATCTCCCCCTGTTTTGATTACAGGTGAATGATGTTTCACCCAGCTTTTCTCTTGGATTCTGGAGATCCAAACTCAGATCTTCATTCTTGCACATCAAGGATTCATCTGACAAGCTATTTTCTTATCCCAAAATGTGATTTTTTACAATACCCAAAAAAGTGCAAATGTTTTATTGTAGTCTTCTTCTATGCTGTAACAATTGGAATACTGTGTGAGAACCCAGGCCACCCCACAAGACAGCTAAAAGAAACAAACATTGTAATTCAGATAATTTGCATTTTGTCTAAAATTGAAATGAAATTGATTCTATTTTATGCTCTGAAGATTTTGGTATGAATATGATGAAAAATAAATCTTTATTTCCTTTTCTATTTTTTTATTGTGTGTGTGCACATATGTGTGCTAAGTGTGCGCCATGGCGTGAGTGCAGGGTCAGAAGACCTCTGTCAGTTTGCTCCTTTCATCATGTGGATTCTGGGCATCAAAATCAGGTCCTCAGTCTAGACAGCAAATACCTTTCCCTGCTGAGTCACCTTATGGAGGCAGAAATTCTTACTTTCTAATAGGGAAAGACACAGGCAAATCTTTGATGACTCACTACACATTTTGAGTCTGCCTCATAGAACTGTGAACATTTACTTCTTGCCAATCAAATAAGCTAGCTATAATTGCTAATGGATGTCTATGCTGGAGTCTCTGTAAATTATCACATTCTGAATTTCAAGGGCTTCATAGAACGAAGGCAATGTATTTGCATATTTTCAGTTGTTATTATATTAATACTGCAAAACGTTGTCCTGACTTGCTGTGGTCTCCCTATAAGACAACCCCACTGGCTCCTGTGTTTGCATATTTCATCTTTAAATGGGGACGCTGATTATGGAGATTGTGGAACTTTGGGGACACTGGAATTTGCTGGCAGATGAGGAGTAGCACTTGGGGGTGACAGCATGGCTGTGCTTCAGGTCTGCTTCCTGACCCACCCTGATGTGAGAAAGCCACCACCTTACACTTCTGCTACAGAAGAACATTATGCACATGCAATAATACATGAACTAAAGTAGACAATCCCCCAGGCCTGCTAGGGAATGTTGAGGTCCAACCGTGAAGGAAAGGGGTGAGAGGCGCAGAGTCAAGACACAGACCGTGGGAGTCAGGTGAACGCAGAGAGAGGGCGAGCTGTCTCGGACTCGTTTATTGGGGGCAGGGTTAGGGGTTATGTACTGTTTGCATTCTCACTCTCCTCTTGTTGCCTTGTGATTGGCCCAGGTCTGCAACTCAGCTGCTTGTACCGTCTCGCCTGCCCAGGCCAGGTTAGTTTGATGAGGGACAAGGTCTGTGCATGTGTAATTCTCAGCATACTGGCTACTACAAACTAAATTTAGAAATAATAATAATAATAATAATAATAATAAACTGAATTAGAAGGTACTAACTTATTACCTCAAGCATTTTCAAATGAAACAGATACTATATGTGCCTTGGGAAATTCTAACCAAAGCGCTATGATTTTATCTTATAACTCACACTTTTAATTATTTTATTTTATTTTTAAGTGTGTGTGTGTGTGTGTGTGTGTGTGTGTGTGTGTGTATGGGCCTGAGTGCAGTGCCTATAGAAACCAGAAGAGGATGTTAAATGTCCTGGAGCAAGAGTCTGCTATGATTGGAAACTGCCGGACATGCATGCTGGCTAATTTTATTTTCTGCAGACCAGTAATCACTCACTTTGAACCCCTGAGCCATCTCCCCAATCCTGACTCATGGTTTTAAATTATGCCTAAAATATAATTCAATTTTATTTAGAAAAAATCTTAAAAAACAAAAATATTTCAAGAGAAACAGTGTAAACTGAAGCTGATCAGTTTAAGAAAGTTAGATGACCAAACAAGTGTCTTAGGAATGCAATTTAGGAGTTTGTTTTTCTTTTTTTTTTTTTCCTAATTAAATTAGTTTTTATTGATGCTTTGTGCATTTCATACATTTTTTCCAATTCAGTTCAGGCTTATTTCCCTTTCCCTCCCCCCCCACCCCCACCCCATCCCAGATCATGCATTCTGCCATAACTGTCCTGCATCTTTCTCTCAGTTTTTTTTTTTTCATTTTTAGCTATAGGTGATAATCCATGAGTACAAGCATCCTTCATGCAAAACCTATCTGCAGGCTGTTGTGCCCAAACACCTACAGCCCCACCATCCAGTGGGGGNAGACCAGCTACACCTCATCTGCCTGGAGGTGCTGTGCAGCAGAGGCAGCCATGTGCGCTGTATAGCCCAAAATTCTAATTGGCTATTACGGCTCACCCTTGGAGGAAATAACCCATGCTGATGCCACAAGCTTACATCCTCTACGGTTGGGAGATGTTATAAGCCACAGTAAGACCCTGTCATATTTAACAGGGGGGAAAAATTGTAATTCATATGGATTAACATATCCAAACATGGTGGTTATGCTAAAGTAAATCCCTATCCATAACTGATTAGTGGTGCTTAAATACCTTCATATATAATAATTGCTTGTTCGTCATTAGTAGGACGAAAGGTTTACCTGGCAAACTGTCAAGCCATGAAGGAAACAGCCAGAATTGACCAGAGTCCAAGTCAACAGCTCCAGAGAGAGTGGACTGTTTTACCTCTCATCCACCGTGCCCCCTTTTCTCTAAGCCTAGGGAACAACTGGCGAAGAGGGGGGGCGTGGTAGAATGTAGGGCTGCGATTGGGGTGAATGGTGAAACTAACAGCAATGTAGTCATGGACACTCATTTGATCAACGTTGAATTGAACAACAACCTGTGACCGACCTCCCCAAAGACCAGCTACACCTCATCTGCCTGGAGGTGCTGTGCAGCAGAGGCAGCATGTGCCTGTATATGCCCAAAACTAATTGGCTATTACTCCCCCTTGGAGGAGGAAAATAACCCATGGCTGATGCCACAAGGCTTACATCCTCTACAGGTTAGGAGATGTTATAAGCCACAGTAAGACCCTGTCATATTTAACAGGGGGAAAATTGTAATTCATATATTAACATATCCAAACATGGTGTTATGCTAAAGTAACCCTACCATAACTGATTATGTTCGTGCTTAAATACCTGTCATATATTAATTGCTTGTTCTTCATATAGTAGGATCGAAAGTTTTACCTGGACAAACTGTCAACCATAAGAAGGAAACAGCCAGAATTGACCAGAGTCCAAGTCAACAGCATCCAGAGAGAGTGGACTGTTTTACCTCTCATCCACCTGTTGCCCCTTTTCTCTAAGCCTAGGGAACAACCTGCGGAAGAGGGGGGGCGTTGGTAGAATGTAAGGGCTGCGATTGGGGTGAATGAGTGAAACTACAGCAATGTAGTCACTGGACACTATTTGATCAACGTGAATGAACAAACAACCTGTGACCGACCTCCCCAAGGGGGGGGGATACAGAAAGACATGAAACCTTTTCATCAAACCCTTGCAATTCAAATCTTAAAACTAACTATGGGAAAAGATTTGTTTGTTCCAACAGGACAAAACGTCACCAACTTAACGGCTGAGAAAGAAAAGATACAGGTTTGCATTGAGTAGGATGTACCAAAAAGTGGCAACGGAAAGGCTGACCCGTCTGAACATTCAAAGGAAGAAAAGCCTCAGATTGCCATAAACATCGAACCCCTCTGTGGATCCTACATGTAACAACTAGTTATAATGAGTCCTAATGAAACTTACCTTCTAGGTGCCACAAAGGTTCTGATATGAGAGACTTCCTTGCCTTCCCACCCATAGAACAAGGAGAAATATGACAATGATGAGGTCGCTCCCCAACTGTAAATTGGAGACAACTATTGTAGAGGTAATCTCTTATAAAACCGGTAAAACTGCTTTCTTTAATTGACTACTAGACATGGGAACTGTGGAAGGGATTACTCTCTGTTCAGAACCAAATATAATACTAAAGTCCTAGGGCTATGCACTCAGGCAAAATATATTAATACAGGAGCTCTGACATCAGCAATGGATTGTTCTACCAGGTGGATGTTGGCCAGGGGATCCAAGGCCCCACAAAAGGTAAGGGCTCCTTGCCTCTAAGTTGGGATACCTACAGGAGGAGAGGCAATAAGACCCTGCTGCCGAAGACCTGACGTTAACATGGGAGGGATGTGTTGAGACCACACATGCAAGTGTACAGATGGCCTCTGGAATGCCAGAGAGTGTTACCAAAGGCCACTAAACCAATAAAGCAAATATGGGTCTCCCTGAGTCAAGCAAGACTCCACCGTCAGCACCAGCTACTCCTCACCTGCCAGGAGTTTGTTTTTCATCTAAATTACTTGGACATTATTTCATTTAGGAAAAAGATTTTTCATTGACAATAACTTCACTTTGTCTTTATTGTGAAAACATTCAAAAGTGTTGCTCATGAATTTTAGGTTCAGTGAATGTAAAACCATATTTCAAGATTTCAACTTACTACAGAAGGCTTATGGGGTTGTAGAATGTTTCCTCACATATCTGGAATTCAGTCATGATCCTCTGGCTCCAAAGAGCCTAGAGCAGCTCCACTTCTCTGGCTCTGCCATAGAGGAGCAAGCAGTTCATCACATAGGCTCAGGTCAGCTCTACATCCCACATGCTGTTATCCTGGGTAGTCAATCCATAGCCTGGACATCTCTACTATATCCTGGGTTCTTCACTGCAATGGAGGCTGCACCTTCATCCACGGCCTCTCCTGGTCTCTACAGAGCCAAGCCTCAGATATTCTCCACGACCTTCAATCCTCAGTCTTCATGACACCAAAAACCAACTCCATATGGGAGACCCTTACACGTTAACAAATTCTTGATGTGTAGCCTTGGCCCCCTGTAGGCCACAGTTTTTCTATGCTGACTTTGAGGAAACATTTCCTGGAAGGTTTCTCCTCAATATACTGGTCTCTTGATAACCACAACTGATTTCTTAGTTTCATCTAACCAGCATCAGTTGTCCCAATAAAGTACAAAAATTTCATTTCCACATATTCTTAATCCTCAATATAACACACGAATGGCCCAGAGAGAGTCTTCAAACTTCCCTCTGAAACTTACCCAGCCAGGCCTAAATCATCTTCATTTCTCCAGGCTCCCACATCACAGCACACTAAGCTCCAAGCACTTAACTGTTTTCCATTTTCCGGCCCAAAGTTTCAAATGCTTTCACAATCCTTCCCAAACCAATATGGGTAGTTCTGTTACAACAAGACCCTACTTTCCGATAATAATTTCTGTTCTCGTTAGCATTCCTATTGCTGTGACAAAAACCTGAACAAAACCACCTTGAGGAGGAAATGGTTTATTTGGCTTATGTGTTCATATTTGACAGTTCAGTACTGAGGGAAGGCAGGGCAGGAAATCAAGACTGGAACTTGGAGGCAGAAACTGAAGCAGAGACTATGGAGGCGTAGTGTTTTCTGGCTTTCTCCCCTGGCCTGTACATATAACCTTGTCTTTTCTACAACTCAGGATCACCTGTGCAGGGGTGGCACTGCCCACAGTGGACTAGGCTTTTACACGTCACTGGAAAATGTAGAAAATCCCTCATTTACATTCCCACAAGCCAGAGTGATAGAGAAAAAATCCCCAGTTGGGGTTCACTCTTTCCAGACGTGTCAGGTGGACAACTGAAGATAAACAGCACACACTACCCCAAGAGTCATATTGAAAACAGAACCATCTTGAAATTAAGGTGCGTGTGGCAGCAGGAGGAGGAGGAGGAGGAGGAGGAGGAGGAGGAGGAGGAGGAGGAGGAGGAGGAAGCCTGTGCAGCAGCAGAGCTGGAAGGCGGCAGTGGGTGACATTCTGGACTCCTGACCCGTTAGCAAGAGAACACCTGGGGCCCCTCCCTTGGCTACAGGCTAGGGTTCCTTGCCCATGGACCCAGATACAGATGATTGTGAACAGCCCTGGACAGCTCGTAGGAGAACCCCTTGTGGCACAGCAGTTCTGAGTTCAACTCTCCAGGGAGTGTATGAGGTTGTCCTCCTCTAGGTGGTGAGAGTCCCCAACTGCTTGGCATTGGTGGTGCTCCAGACTCCCTGTTCACTAGCTAGTGAAGCTTGGGACCAGTACTGCAGCTCCAGGCTAGACTGTGAGAGCCAGTAGGCAGACACCCCCCCCCCACTTTGGTGTGGGGTTCAAGCCTGCCTGATTATTACCTACCTCTGACCTCTGGAGGAGCTCCTGACCAGCTGAGTGACAAGTAGCTCGTCTCTTCAGTACAGTCATAAGTGAGAACCTGAAGCTTAGACCAACCAGCGTTTTTTATTTATTATTTTTATATATATGAATGTACTGTCTGCATGTAGGTTGGTGCACCACCCGTGTTGTGCAATGCCGCAGAGGTCAGAAGAGGGCGTCGAATTCCTCTGGAACCGGAATTAAAGATGGTTCTTAGCTGTCATGTGGGTGCTGGGAATCAAACCAGGGTCCTCTGCAAGAGCAGTCGGTGCTCTTCACCGCTGAGCCATCTCTCCAGCCCCCCAACCAGCCTTTAAATCTAATAAGAAGACAATGAAGGAACCTAAAGAATACAAGCAAAGTCAGTCTTTAATTCAACAAAGAAACACTTGACACCAGAATCACAAAATGAATCTCTCAAGCAAAGATTATGAAAAATTTACAAAACACAGGAACATAATGATCAGAAACTGTGGGACAGCATGAAGAGACTGAAACTATGCATCATAGGTGTAAAGGAAGAACAAGAGTCTCAGGATAATGGTATTGACCAGATCTTCAACAGGATTGTAGAAGAAAACTTTCCCAAATTAAAGAAAGACATACCCCTACAAATACAAGAAGCACATAGAACACCAAATAGACAGGACCAGAAAAGAAATTCGCCACACCATATTATGGTAAAAACACTAGATGTTCAAAACAGAAAGAATGCTGAAAGCTGCAAAGGAAAACTCATCAGAATTACAGGTGATTTTTCAGTGCAAATGATGAAAGTCAGAAAAGATAGGATCAAAATATTCCCAGTTCTAAATGATTAAAGATGCCCACCCAGGACACTTTACCCACCAAAAAATAAAAGTCTACTACAGTTGAAGGAGAAAGGAAAATCTTCCATGTCATAAATAGTTTGAAAAAATTCATGTCCAGAAAGCCACTCCTTCAGAGAATACATGAAGTACTACAAAGAGTAGAAGGAAGGAATGACTATACCCAAGCAGCAACAGAAAGTACTAAATGAAGGTATAATTGTGGACATACAGACCTAGAACAAGAGTGCACCAGAAAAAATGATGGGAAACAATATGCATCACTCAGTAATAATTTTAAATATAAATGGACTGAACTCCCCAATCACGAAGCATAGACTGGTAGAATGGATTAAGAAACAAAATCCATCCTTTTTCTGTCTGCAAGAAACCCATCTCACCTTCAAGGACAGACACTATTTTAGGGTGAAAGAGTAGAAAAAATATTTCAAGCAAATGGCAATAAGAAACAAGCAGGAGTTTCTAGTTTAATATCAACAACATAGAATTCAAACTAAAATGAGTTAGAAGAAATGAAGATGATCACTTCATTCTTAAAGGAACAATTAAGGAAGAAGCTATCACAATCATGAATTTATACACCCCAAAATTTGGTGCACCAAAATTCATAAACACAATACTACAGGAATTTAAGACACAGATTAATCCCAACACACTATTATTATTATTAATCCCAACACACTGTTCCAATAGACAGGTCAATCAGACAAAGAATATCAGAGAGACATTTGAACTGAAAAATATGCTACACCAAATGTACCTAAAGGACATCTACTGAGTATTCCACTCAAACACCAATGAATATATTTTTTATTCAGCACCCCATGGAACCTTCTCCAAAATCGACCACATACAGGGGCACAAATAAAACTTCAACAAATATAAACAAATTTGAAATTATTCCATGTATTCTATCTGACCACAATACAATAAACTTAATATCAACACCAGAAAAAGCCCCATTAAATACAGTAACTGATGGAGATTAAACAACACACTGTGAATAATGAATGGGCCAAAGGATAAGTTAAGAAAAAAAAAGTATTTTTGGATTTAAACAAAAAAGGACAACACAACACAACAAAACTTCTGGGACACTTTAAAAGCAGTCCTAAGAGGGACATTTACAGCTCTAAGTACTTACATAAAAAAATAACAGAAAAAGCACAGATAAATAAAGACTTAAAGTTACAACTCCACACCCTTGAAAGACAACAAAAATTAATCCCAAATCCAACAGACAAGAAGAAATAACAAAAATTAGAGCAGAGATTAGTGAAATAAAAACAAAGAAAACACTACACATAATCAATGAGTCCAAGACCCATACCCCAGTTAACAAAAACAAGAAAGAGCAACTCAAAATCCACAAAATTAGAGATGAAAGTGGAAACATTGCAACCAATAACAAAAGACCCAGAGCATTATATGGGAAAACTTTAAAAACCTATACACTATTAAATTTGGAAACCTAAAGGAAATGGATGAATATCTGAAATCATGGTACTTATCAAAGCTTAACCAAGAAGAGATGAACAGCTTGAACAGACTCATAACATAAGGGAATTAAAACAGTAAGACAAAGCCTCCCAACTATAAAAAAGTCCCAGGCCAAGATGGATTTATGGCACAATTGTACAACCAATATTATTCAAGTTACTAAAATGGATAGAAACTGAGGGAAATCTCCCAAATTTCTTCTATGAAGCCAGCATCACTCTAATATAAGGCAAAGACACAACCAAAAAAGAAAATTATAGACCCATATAATGAATATAGATGCAAAATTTTTCAATAAAAGACTCGCAAACCACATATGGCACACATCAAAAAGTCATCCATCATGGTCAAGTCAGATTTATTCCAGAGATGCAGGAATGGTTCAACATATATAAATCATTAAATGTCATAAATCATATAAATGGACACAAAGACATTTGTTCATTTCAATTGCTTCAGAAATGTCTTCATTTCAATTACTACAGAAAAAGGCCTTTGATAAAATTCAACATGCCTTTATGTTTAAGGTCCTAGAGGGAATGGGGCTGGAGGGCTATATAAAAAAAAACATTTTAAGTGGAGGAAAATTAGAAGAATTCCCCTTAAACTCAGTAACCTGGCAAGGCTGGCAATTATCTCTACTCCTTTTCAACATAGTGTTTAATACTCTTGTTAGAGCAGTCAGACAAGAGAAGGAAATTAAAGGAGTCCTAATTGGAAAAGAGAAGGTCAAACTATCTCTTTTTGAAGATGACATAATATTGTACCTAAAGGAATCCAAAAATTGCACCAGAAAATGCCTACAAATGATTAACAGCTTCAGTAAATTTGCAGGTTACAAAATTAATCTACAAAAATCAGTAGCCTTTTTTATTCCAACAACAAGCAATTGGAAAAGGAGTACAAGGAAACCCTCCTATTCACAATAGCCTTAAAAATATATCTCAAAACAAACTTGACCAAATATATTAAAGATCTCTACAATTAAATTTTTAAATCCTTGAAGGAGATTGAATAAGACACCAGAATATGGAAGGACTTCCCATGTTCGTGGGTTGGAAGAATTAATATAGTAAAAATGACCATCCTACCCAAATAATATAAAGATTCAATGCAATCGCAATAAAAATCAGCATAAATTTCTTCACAGAATTGAAAAAAATCCTAAAATTCATATGGAAAATCAAAAGACTCTGGATACCAAAAGCAACCCTGAGCAAAAAAAGTAATGGAAGGGGGATTAATATATCAGATTTCAAACACTATTACAGAGCTGTAGTCATAAAAATAGCATGGTACTGGCACAAAAAATAGACCCATAGATCAATGGAACAAAATTGAAGTTCCAAACGTGTCCAAATGCAACTTTAACCACCTGATATTTGACAAATGGACCAAGAACACTCAATGGAGGAAAGGTGACATCTTCAACAAATAGTGCTGGCAAACCTGAATCACCACTTGTAGAAAAATGAAACTAAACCCTCACCTTTCACCTTGAACAAAGTCAACTCTAAATGGATCAAAGACTTCAATGTGAAACCTGAAACTCTGAAAATGTTAGAAAAGTCATTGGCAGTAACCTACAAAATATAGGTGTAGGAAATGACTTTCTAAATCAGACAGTAGTTGTGTGTGCAGGAAATAAGGTCAACAATCAATGAGTGGGACCTCATTAAACTAAAAAGCTTCTGTACACCAAAAGAAACAAAGAAGTAAAGGGAAAACCCACAGAGTGTGAGAAAATCTTCACTAGTGACACATATGACAGAGGTTGAACACCCAGAATATATAAATTACTCAAAAAACAAAGGACCAAGAAAACAAATGACTCAATTAAAAGATGAACAGAGAGTTCTCAAGAGAAGAAGTAAATATGGCCTAGAAACATCTTAAAAAGTGTTCAACATCACTAGTGATTAAGGAAATACAAAGTAAAACCACTTTAAGATTTTATCTTACACTGGTAAGATTAGCTATGATCAAGAAAACAAAGAAAACCTAATGCTGGAGAGGATGTGGAGAAAGGTGAACACTCGTTCACTGCTGGTAGTATTGCAAATTCATGCAACCCCTATTAAAAGCACTGTGAAGAACTCTTAAAAAACTAAAAATCTAGCTACCATTTGACCCAATCATACTACTCTTGGGCATATACACAAAGGACTCATTCTGTAACAGAGACATGTGCACAACCATATTTATCACTGCCCTTTTCACAATAGTGAAGAGATGGAAGCAACCCAAGTGTCCCTCAACTGATGAGTGGCTAATGAAAATATAGTACATTTACACAATAAAGTTCTATGCAGCAGTAAAGAGAGACAACTTCATGAAATTTGCAAGTAAATAGATGCAACTAGAAGCAGTTATACTAAGTAAAGTACCATAGTCTCAGAAAAAAAAGACATATGTTATGCCTCATTTGTGGATCCTAACACCAAATCTTTATATGTAACTAAAAGTGGGTAATTTCTCAGTAAAGATAATACCACTTTGACTGATATCGCTATAGACATAGCTTGAAGTATATATCTCTATTTTCCTCAGTTCTAAGATTTAGGAGAAAGAATAAATCTGTTTTTTTTTAAGTACACTAAAGCATATATCAACTTGTTATGTAATCTAGGAATGTAAAGTTATATTCTTTTTACCTGCATGCAAGTTTATGGTTAAACTGTAAATCCCCAAATGTGTTTGTAATTAACGTTTAGATTATTTTCAGACTTTGTAAATTTGGTATATGTATGTAGTGTAAAAGAAATAAATGAATAAAAAGAAAAAGACAATATGGTGCTCTAGGTCATAACTCCATCTTCCTGAAAGGACAGGGTAGTTTCCTGGTTCTTGCATATGTGAAAGTAGATGACAGGACTGGATTTACAGTAGAGGACGATGTAGAGTGCCACATGTGTATTGTCTTTACAGCTTTCTGCTATCTCAACGAGAAAGTAGATGCTAGATGATCTACAAGTCACAAAAGTGTGGGTTTTAAGTTCCAGATCTCATAGAGTATATGGATCAGTATTATGTTCAAGTACGCCTGCGGTTGGAAAATTGGAAGAGAGCAGCAAACATCAATTCTCAGGTCGTTTGCAATAGGAACTTTCAAGACAGTGTATTTACTGTGTGAGTCACATCTCTTGCCTTTGCTGTTAAAAGGACTCTCTTAAAGATATAGTCATCAACAAAATTAGCAGGAAGTTATTCCCAATCACATATTTATATTAAAACCACCTATTAATGACCTTAGACATTTCAGCTTGAGATTCCTGACCATAGCAAGAATAAAATATATTTAGCTGGAAGATGATGAGAGTCAAGAGAAGTGATTAACCTGTACTATGGAGGGCTCATCCTAGAGTACTTGGAGAAGAAACCTATCTTTCCTTCAAGGAGTGAGGCACAGGAAATCAAGACTTAGTAATATTTTGGGAGACAATCCAAGAATATGTGACTCACTGTAACAAAATTCAAAGTACTTAAATGTTATTTTACCTCTGTTCACCTCTTTATGGTGTAGATACTTTTTACTTAGGAGTCTCATCTTCTCATTTATATATTCAAAATAGTGAAAAAGAAAGTAATTTTAAGATAATGTATGGTGGATATCTTAATGATAATTTATAGGACATTATTTGCAAGGAAGGACTAGAAAAAGCAAAAGTACACTTGTGTCAATATAAATAAAAGTAACTTGTCTTGCATTTTGAATGATGGTTAATCTAAAACAAAAATAAATCTAATATATATACATATGTATGTATGTATGATGTATGTATATAACATGTGAAGTTCATTTCAACTTACTGGTTACTTGCCTTCAGCACTACTAGAGTATATTAACAGATGATTATAAGCATCTCTAAAATATTAATGTTAAAATTTAACAAAGACAAGCAAAGTTAAAGGAACTTGCGACCAAGCCTGAAGATCTGAGATCACTCCCTGGAACTCACATCATGAAAGGTGAGAACCAAATCCCTCAAGTTGTCCTATAACATAAACATGCATAATGTGTGTGCCTCCATATGTGTCAGCCACATGCATACTATGTGTGTCTCCACATGTGACCTCCACATGCATACTGTGTGCCTCCACATGTGACCTCCACATACATACTGTGTGTACTTTCACATGTGACCTCCACATACACACTGTGTGTGCCTGCACATGTGACCTCCACATGCATACTGTGTGTGCCTCCACATGTGACCACATACTGTCTGTGCCTCCACATGTGACCTCCACATGCATACTGCCTGTGCCTCCAAATGTGACCTCCACATGCATACTGTGTGTGCCTCCACGTGTGACCTGCACATGCATACTGTGTGTGCCCTCCACATGAGACCTCCACATGCATACCGTGTGCCTACACATGTGACCTCCACATGCATACTGTGTGTGCCTCCACATGTGACATCCACATGCATACTGTGTGTGCTTCCACATGTGACATCCACATGCATACTGTGTGTGTGTGCCTCCACATGTGACCCCCACATGCATACTGTGTGTGCCTCCACATGTGACCTCCACATGCATACTGTGTGTGCCTCTACATGTGACCTCCACATGGACACTGCATGTCCCTCCACATGTGACCTCCACATGCATACTGGGTGTGCCTCTACATGTGACCTCATACTGTCTGAGCCTCCACATGTGACCTCCACATGCATACTGTCTGTGCCTCCACATGTGACCTCCACATGTATACTGCGTGTGCCTCCACGTGATCTCCACATGCATACTGTGTGTGCCCTCCACATGAGACCTCCACATGCATACCATGTGCCTACATATGTGACCTCTACATGCATGTGTATGCCCCCACATGTGACCTCCACATGCATACTGTGTGTGCCTCCACATGTGACCTCCACATGCATACTGTGTGTGCATCCACATGTGACCTCCACATGCATACTGTGTGTGCCTCTACATGTGACTTCCACATGGACACTGCATGTCCCTCCACATGTGACCTCCACATGCATACTGGGTGTGCCTCCACATGTGACGTCCACATGGATACTGTGTGTGCCTCCATGTGTGACCTCCACATACATACTCTGTGTGCCCCCACGTGTGACCTCCACATGCATAATGCGTGTATACCTCCACGTGTGACCTCCACATACATACTGTGTGTGCCTCCACGTGTGACCTCCACATGCATACTGTGTGTGCCTCCACATGTGACCTCCACATACATACTGTGTGTGCCTCCACATGAGACCTCCACATGGACACTGTGTGTGCCTCCACATGTGACCGCCACATACATACTGTGTGTGCCTCCATATGTGACCTCCATATGGACACTGTGTGTGCCTCCACATGTGACCTCCACATTCATACTGTATGTGCCTCCACATGTGACCTCCACATGAATACTGTAGTATGTGCACAGACACAGACACACAGGAAAAACATCATAAAATTACATTATCTAGATCTCACTTTACTAACTGAAACAAAGGAGACTTGAAGCTAGTTTTAATGGAAAGTTTTAATGGAAAAATTTCACAAGTCTTGTTTGACAGAAAGCAGACTAGGGTTTAATTTATCATCATTTTTCAAACGCCTCTTTTTGGTTCAGTACTCTATTGGGTCTTAAGTAAGAAATTGTAAAATGTTACTCCTGGCTGGCATATCTCACAAGTTTAAGGATGCGGCAGAGGATAAAGTTGGGCAGTCTTTTTGACCATGACACTTAAATCACAATGAGGCCACAGATCCAGGCATCCCAAACCACAGAGGGCAGGGTGAGCAGGACTGCACACTGTCACCCGCACATCACTCCACACCAGCGAACAGTTCCCTCCATGTTCCGGGAGCTCACTGTAGAGTCCCACGGACTTGCCAGCTCTGAATTTCATTTCAGGACCATTCTGTATTAATAAACCTTTCCCTCAAACACATGTTTAGTATCCTTAGAGATAAATTAAATTTTCTGGTAAAAGGGAAGATTATAATTCCATTTCTATAATTAAACTTCTTTCAAAACATATCATTTGAAAAAGTGAGTAAAAATGCCAAGTATAATAAACTCTAGTACTTGGTATTAAGATAAATATGAATTAGCATTTATAAAAGACATGACAGAGACACATCCAGGGAGTAAACACAAAATAAACAAATGAACAAAAAAGCTTTAGATCCTGTAATAAAAGCTGGAAGGTTTTAAAGAACATATATACTAAAGCATATGGCACTTAGATAATGCATCTGAATGCTTTAAAAATTAGACTCATATTTGGGGAAGAAAAGTCACAGGAAGAAGCATTAAGATGTTGATTTTCCAGTTATGAGTCAGACACTTTAGGATATATTATTTCAATTGATTCCCAAAATACTGTAATCATATTAAATAACAAATGATGGCTGAAAAGCTATCTATGCTCATGTTGAAGTAAGACTATCTTTATAATGTGCACATGGTATGTACATCTGTGTACGTGTCTGTGTGCATATGTTTGATAGCCCATGGATGCCAGAGGGAGCCACATCCCTTTGAGCTACAGATAAATGCTGTTGTAAGCCACCTTGTTGGTGCTGGGACCTGAACTCTGGTCTTTTGAAAGAGCAGAAAGCAATCTTAATTACTGAGCCATCTCTCCAACCCCCCCCAAAAAGAGACTTTCAACCCCTATTTCACACTGTACACAGAAGCTTAAATAAAATAAAGTACAGACATCAAAGTAAAGATTCTTGAAAGAAAATATAATTCTCTATAATCACACATTAGGAAATATTTTCTTATGTATGGCACCAAAAGCACAAAATATAACAACAAATATAAACTGGATTTCATAAAAATTAACAATTTTGTCCTTCAGAAGTTTCCCTCAAAAAAGGAAAGGTCAACCCACAGAATGGGAGGAAATATTTATTGATCACATGACTAACCATGGTCTAGTACCCTGAACATACAAAGAGCTATTGTAACAATATCAAAAGTTGAATAACCTGGCTTGAAAATGGACTAAAAATTTAGAGCCATTTCTCTGAGGATGCACAAATAAATAAATAAGTACTTGAAAACATTCAGCATCATTGGTGACTGGAAATGAAAATGCAAGTCTTCACACCCCAAAGGACAGCTATGTTACTCTAGACAATAGAAAGTACTGTTGAAGATATGGAAAAGTCATAGCTTCAAACCCAACTTCTGGGAATGTGCACTTGTGCAGGGAATTTGATAGCACTCTGTTGGCTCCCAAGAGAGTGAAGACCACGTTAAATATATATCAAAAGATAGTTGGGGAGATGTCTTGTTAGGTGAGAGTACTGACAGTAGAATCTGAGTTAGAATTCCCAGCACCTTCCCCCCAAAATTTAGGCAAATCTGTAAGTGCCTAGACTCCAGCATTGCAGGGGCTGAGAAAGATAGATCCTGAGAACTTTCTAGAAAGCACAAAGCAATGGAGGAAGATGACCCTTGTCTTTCTCTGTTCACTACATGGGTGCAAACACCCACACGGTCATGTACATAAACACGTAATATATAGCATATACAGCACACACAGTACATACATACATACTATACACTCACTATGCACACACACTGTACACACACTGCTTACACACACATATTATATATTCATACACACATATCAGTGGAATCAAATACAGTGGCACACTCCTTTAATCTCATCACCAAGGAAGCAGAGACCAAAAAATCACAGGATGTTTTAGGCCAGCTTGATGTATGTAGTTAGATCCAGTCTAGCCAGGGCTTCATAGAGAGACCTTATTTCAATGTGTGTGTATGTGTGTGTGTGTCTGTGTGTGTGCATGTGTATGTGTGTGTGCATGTAGTGTGAGTGTGTCTGTGTGTCTTTGTGTATGGGTATATAGATATAGAGAGATGAGAGTTTATATATATATATATATATATATATATGATAAATAAAAACATATATAAGATATATATTTTTAATAAATAAAATTGCATGTGCATAAAGCCTCAATATCTACCAAGTGGTAAAATGGGCAATAAAATATAGCATTCACACATATAGGAATATTATTAAAGCATAAAATGGGATAAAATATTGATACCCACTACATCACAGAAACTTAAAAACAGAAAAGTTTTATATTATGATGCCTTCATAGGAAATTCCAAGAAAAGGAAAATCCATAGAGACAGAAGGATTTGTTCTATCTGTAGTGAAGACCTGCTGGTGTACATTTTTCTTTGTGGAAGAACAAAATTGTTCTAAAAGCACATAATCCTTAAGGGTGCATAACATTTGGATTCAGAAAAGAGTTGTAACTTCTAATGGATACATTTTACAGAGTATGAGCTAGATCTCCTTTAATGAAGACAAAGCAAGGGGAAGGAAACAAATCTAAAATGCAAACCGCCAGGGGTGCATAGGGTTAACTTGTCTTTTGATACATCCTACAAATACCAGTAGCCATGATGACCAGACTCTAGGCTCACAGCGGTTTGAAGATGCTCACTTGTTCTAGAAATTTCATCAGAAAAGGTCTAGAATTTAGTGTCAGATATTTGTGAGGAATTACCCTGGAAATCACAAAAGGTAAATGTGAAAGATACACTCCCCAAAGACTTAAGACTTCTAACATGTTTGTATCATGAACATGTCCACGGTCTGGAGACTAGGGAATTGCTCTGTTGAGAGACATAAGGTTCCTACTGCATGATCCCTGATATCTATTGATATTGCATGTGAACCAAGTTATTGCCTAATCGAGAGGCCCAGCAGGTATCAAACCCTTCCTTATGCTCCCTTGTTGGATAAATGCTTGTGAGGTATTTCTTACAACAGCAGCAAAATAATGAAACAGAAATGTATGACACATGTAAATGTTAGCAAGGAATAGAAACAACCTCTATAAAAAGAATAAAAACCAAAATTGTATAATGTTCCCCCTACACTGACATATGTAATTACTGAACGCATGCAAGTTCCAGCTTTCAGTCATCACTGAATTTACTGAATAAAGTACAGAAAACTGGTCTGTGTATGAGATTGGGTAAGGACTAATTCTCTTCTAATGCATAAAATTGTATCAGTGAGAAAATATCTTGCACTATAAACATGGGACAAAAAATAAAGAAATAAAAAGCATTGAAAAATCATGTTTGAGGGCAGAAGAGATTATTCAGAGGTAAGAGCACTTCCTATTCTTCCAGAAGACGTGAGTTCAGTTCCCAGCGACCATGAAAGGAGGCTCACAACCACTTGTAACTCCAGCTACAAGAGATCCAATATCCTCTTCTGTCTCCAACAGCAAACCCACGCTTCTGGCATACATTCTTATTCATGCACATAAATAAAACAAAAGTATGTTTTTAAAAAGCAATCGTGTTTGTTGTAGTTTGTTTTCTATTGTTGGGAAAAAATACTGACTGAAATTCAACTTGGGGCTTATTTCCTCTAACTCTTCCAAGTGACAGTCGGGGAACTCAAGGCAGTGCAGAAGCTTGAAGGAAGGAAGTGAAGCACAGATCATGGAGCTTACTGGCTTTGCCCCTGGCCTGTGCTCAGCCTGTTTTTTATACAACCCAGGACCACGTGCTCAAAGGTGGTACCAGCCACAGTGAGCTGGGCCCTCCTGCATGATTTGACACTCAAGAAAATGCCTCACAGACATGCACACAGACAACCCCATGGAGAAAGTTCCCTTGTTGAAGTTCCCTAGTCCCAAGCGTGTCAAGCTGACTACTGAAGCTGCCTAGCAGTGTTTTAAGGTATTGGACACAATTTCTGTAATGCATAGTATTATAGTTATTTTTCTCATCACTGTGATAGAATGCCTGACAGAAGCAACTTTGTGGAGAAAGAGGAAGTGACTATTTTGACTCACAATTGGAGAGTACCCAGTATTGTATGCCAGAGAACACTTTGTAGTTGGCGCAACTTGAAACCTGCTGGCTCATATCTCCATATCTGGAGACAAAGAGACCCTAGAGGAAAAGGAGGCTGTAATATAATCTTCAAGGCCCACCCCCAACACCGGCTTTCTGCAGCAGACCTCCACCCTTAACACTGTCACCAGCAGGGAAGCAGGAGCCTGGGGCACATTTCACTTTCAAAAGTAAAATATGGGGCAGGAGAGATGGCTCAGAGGTCAAGAGCGCCAACTGCTCTTGCAGAGGACCAGGGTATGATTCCCAGAACCCACATGACTGCTAAGAACCATCTTAACTCCAATTCCAGGGGAATATGATGCCCTCTTCTGACCTCCGTGGCTTTGCACGACACGGGTGCACCAACCTACATGCAGACAGTATACTCATACACATAAAAATAAATAAATAATTTAAAAATAATAAAATAAATAAACAAAAATAAATAAATAAATAAAACATATCTCTTCCATCTTGGGAAATCATTATTTCCCTAAGAGATGATATGGCAGATTCCCCATCAGAAGTAGCAAGCTGGAGACAGGGAATCTTAGGATTGCAAAGTGTCCAAGTCATAGTATGGTCCCACTTTGCAACAGTTACTATAAATTGACACAGGCTAGAAATTACCTGGGAAGAGAGTCTCAATGGGAGATTTACTAGATCAGATTGGCCCATGAGCATGTCTTAGGGAATTGTCTTAACTGCCTTAGTTGGTGCGGGAACACCTAGCCTGAAATTGAGAGGACCCATTCCTTTGACTTGGGTCCTGGCCTGTGTAAGAGCAGAGAGAGAGGTCTGAGCACTAAGCATCTCCCTGCTCTTAAGTATGCATGTGATGTGACTAGCTCGCCAATGTTCCTGACCCCTCAACTTCCCTGCTATGATCGAGTGTGACCTGGAATTGTGAGCTAAAATCAAGTTGCTTTACCTTAGGATCTTTTGTCAGAGGAACGGAATGAAAATGAGAACATGCTTTATTTTGCAGGTGAGAAATAGAAGCGTGTAGTGTGATGAAAATGTCTTGTAGGCCTCAGAGGGTGCCCCCCGTTATCCCACCTAGTTAATATCTACCCAATGACACAGTCACCAGAGTCTTGGCTAGATTTGCCAGCAGTTAGCAGGTAGAACAAAACCATGAAACTACATCTGCTAACTACACTTCAGCAAACAAAGTATATCAAGGACGAAGCAGCTATGATTTAATGCCTTGATTTTCAGCACAGTCCAGCTTCCACTACACAATGCTAGCATGTGTGCATTGATTTAAAACATCTATTTTGTATTCCTATGAACCAGATAATAATCTCAGTTGGGTGCAGTCATAACCAGAGAAATATAAACTGTAAATTTCCAAACATGTTTAATTATTTTTAGAAGCCATTTCCGGCATGGGATACCAAGACTGATGTAAACATGCTGAATGTTGTATGAACTACATTTTTCCTGGAATACTATGCAAATAGAATTTTCATTCTTTATAAAAATCAATGCAAGTGGCTGAAAAGATAGCTCAGAAGTTAAGAACGCTCTTTGCTCTTGCAGAGAGGACTGCAGTTTATTTCCCAGCACCCAGTTGATCTGTGTCACCCTCTTCTGGCCTCCTTGGGCACTGCACTAATGGGCACAAACCCACTCAGAGGTACACATACAAATACATAGACTGAAAAGTGAAAACATGTGCCAGGCATGGTAGTGCATGCCTTTAATCCCAGAATAAGGGAGACAGAGGCAGATGGATCTCTGTGAGTTCAAGGCCAGCCTGGTCTACATAGCAAGCTCCAGGCTAGCTGCAGCTAAAGGGGGGCCCTGCCTCAAAAATAACAAAATAAAACTCTGAAAATATGTAGTAGTAAAAATCAGCACAGGAGCTGGGCGTGGTGGCGCACGCCTTTAATCCTAACACTTGGGAAGCAGAGGCAGGCTGATCTTTGTGAGTTCAAGGCCAGCCTGGTCTACAGAGTGAGTTCCAGGACAGCTGGGGCTAGAGGGAGACCCTGTCTCAAAAAGACCGAAAAAAAAAATCAGCACAGGCCAGGTGTGTTGATGTACACCATTAATACCAATACAGAGGAGGCTATGGCAGGTGAATCTGTATGAGTTATTAAGCAACCTGGTCTACATTGCAATTTCTAGATAAATATAGCTTCCTTTCAACTCAAGATCAAACCCTTATTCTGGGCTATTTTCAAATTTTCTTATATATTTACATATCAAATGGATTATTTTATCTAAAAAGCTATATTTCATCATTATTCAATGGTTTACATAATCTAATATGTTGTATTATATGAGAACAACACCCAATTATGCATAAGTCAAAATCTAGCACAAGAAGCTTCAACTCCCAGCTGAGAAGCTATAGGCAGATGATGGTTGCTGAGGGAAGTTTTCTTTCACTGCATGACGGCTAGTAGGCTGCCCAATCACCATTGAAAGCACACTTACATGCGTATGGACAGTACTAATTGGACTCAGTAAGTTAAAACATTGGTGACAGGATGCTGGAGGGGTTAGAAGCAGAAATGAGGGTGAATATGATCAAATGACATTCTCAAAAAATAAACTTAAAATATATATTAATATGAAAATATATATTCTCAAGCTGGAGAGATGGCTCCGCAATTAGAAGCACTGGCTGCTCTTGCAGAAGACCCTAGTTATGTTCCCAGCACTCGTTATTTTATCATTCTCTTATGGTATAAACATTCCAAAGCAGGTCTTCTGATATATCAAAATATACATTACTGTTAACTATGGTCACAACTCTAGTGTGTAAGGCACCAGACCAGAGTCCTCTGAATTGAAATGTTGCCCTTGTTGATGAACCACAGCTCATCCCTTCAACCCATATCTTCCCCACTCTCTGGCAACCATTATTCAAATCTCAACTTCTGAGAGAACAGGAGATTCCCCTTATGTGTGAAATCCTGCAGTATTTGTCTGTGCAAATGCTATTCAGGTTCACCTATGAGATCACAATGACAGTTTTGCCCATTTTTTAAAAAAATATTTTATTATTATTTTTTGTGTGTGAGTGTATCACCTGCATGTATGTAAGTGCATTCATATTGTGCCATGGCCACAGAGGTCAGATGAAGGCATTGGATGGCCTGGAACTGGAGTTACAGATGATGGAGCCAGCATGTGGGTCCTGGGAATAGAACCTGAGTCTTCTGTAAGAGCAGCCAGTGCTCTTAACAGCTGAGGCATCTCTCTAGCCCTGAGCCTTGCCCATTTTATCTTACATGTCTTTTATCCATTTGTCTTAGTTGTTGTGATTAAATACCCTGAAAAAAACAACTTGAGAGAAAGGGTTTAATCTGTTGTTTCTATTTTTGTGAAATTTTTTACATGTATACAACAAAATATGATCATTTCCCTCATTATACCTTATCTCCACTTTAAAGTCCCCACTATCCCCACTTCAAGCCCATCCCAACTTTCTTCTTTTGATAACCTACTACATCCAGATAGTGGTGCCCATAGGTGCATGGGCATGGCTCATTGGAAACATGGCCACACACTCCAAAAGAATGATTGTCCTCTTACCACATTCCCATGTTGCTACTATTTTTATTCATGACTTCATGCAAATGCTATTTCTGCATCTATCCAAATGATCCCATAATTTTATTCCTACTTTTAATGGGGCGCATTCCTCTAGGTGATATTCAAATGCTAAAGAAATCTTTCAGGCTGGGAAGATGGTTCAATTGACCAAGGGTTTGCCATGCAAGCAGGAGGATATGACTTCAAACCCTCCCCATCTACATGAAAAGCTGATTCAGCAGCACATGCCTGTTATCCCAGTGCTGGGGATACAGAGATGCGAGGTTCCCTAGACTCTTTGGCTACTAGCATCACAGAATCAGTAAACTCCAGGGTCAAACATATGGTATACAGTGATTGAGGAAGAGATGGGCATTGCCCTCTTGTTTCAAGGAGCATGAACACATATATCTGTGCACTCACACAAACATGGATACATGCATATATACACATGCACGTAGAATATTTTACCTCTGAAAAAACAGTTACAACTACCTTTTGAAGTTGTCAATGCTTGCCAAGAGCAGTTTGAGGTTCGGTTAATCTTTGGGAGGAACACAAGAATCAGTACATATTCATAACCATGGCTTAGCCTATTACAAAAAAAATCAACCCAGGGAAAGTCATGCATCACAGATTCTGTAGGAGATGAAACACATGCTGCCGAAAGTTCTCTCCCAGTTGACCATTCAAGTTGCATTTTCAGCCTGTAGCAGAGATCCCTGACAGTTTAAACAGAATGCAGTCTACAGGGTTTTCACCAGCTATGCAGTGTACTGGGTTTTCAGTGGGGAATGGTTACACAGCATCCTCTGCTAGAACATTCTAAAGTGCCAAATTCTCTGAGCAGCTGCTATTGAGCATAACCCATTTTTTATTTGTTTTGCATAAGAAGTTTAAGCATGAATGAGTCACTGGAATTGGAGAATGATACAAACCTTCCTGAGAGTGAATGTCTCAGAGGGCAGCCAAGGCCCAACCCAGAAACAGTTCTTTCAAAAGTGAACAGTCTTCCTTTTGTCAACATTTTCTGCATATATACAATTGTCCTTTATGTATACTGTTATATTGGCTTTGCAAATATTTTATATTCTTTTTTCCACTTTTGTTTATGCATGAGGGTAGTCTATATTTTCACTTTCTTTTTTTTTTTTTTTTTTTTGGTCTTTTCGAGCAGGTTCTCCCTGTAGTCTCAGCTGTCCTGGAACTCACTCTGTAGACCAGGCTGGCCTTGAACTCACAAAGATCCACCTGCCTCTGCCTCCCTAGTGCTAGGATTAAAGGCCTGCGCCACCATGCCCAGCTGGACTCCAACATTCAAGAGACAGAAGCAGAAGGATCAATTCAATTCAAAGCCAACTAGGTCCATATAGCAATTTTCAGGCTAACCAGGGTTACATAGTGAAAACCGGTTTCAAAAGGACACAGACAAAAAAATAAAAGAAAGCCCAAATTAAAAATGTTTCTAGGGGCTGGAGAGATGGCTCAGTGGTTTAGAGCGCCAACTGCTCTTGCAGAGGACCCTGGTTCCATTCCCAGCAACCACGTGGTGGCTAGGAACTATCTTTTTTAAATTTTATTTATTTATTTATGTGTATGAATGTACTATCTGCATGTGGTTTGTGCACCCGTGTCGTGCAATGCCGCGGAGGTCAGAGAGGGTGTCGGATTCCCCTGGAACTGGAGTTCTCCTGGAATTGGAAGTTACAGGGCGCTTCTCCCAGCCATGTGTGGGTGCTGGGGATCGAAAATTTTTTTTATTTATTTCTGTATGTGTATGAATGTATGTCTTGCCTGCATGCAGTGTTGTCCCGTGTGTGCAAGCCCGAGTTCAGAAGAAGTGTCGGAACTGGAGTTTCTCCTGGAATCGGAGTTTCAGACAGCTCTTGGCCACCATGTGGGTGCTGGGGATCGAACCCGGGTCCTCTGCAAGAGCAGCCGGTGCTCTTAACCGCTAGGCCATCTCTCCAGCCCAGAACTGTCTTTAACTCCAGTTCCAGGGAATCCGACGCCCTCTTCTGATCTCCACAGCACCTACTTACATGCAGATAGTACATTCATACACATAAAAAAATGTTTCCATACTATGTATTTTCTGAGTGAATACACATTCATGTGGTAGCATCATTTTGGTGCTAAAATAATTGTGAGTTAACCAGATTATTGGGAAAAATGTTTAAGTTCATCCACTTGAGTCCAGTCAGCCTATCTAGAGTCTTAAGAAAGATAAACTCTCAGCTGGGCGTGGTGGCACATGGCTTTAATTCTAGCACTTGGGAGGCAGAGGCTGGTGGATCTTTGTGAGTTCAAGACCAGCCTGGTCTACATACATAGCAAGTTCCAGGATAACTGGAGCTAAAGGGCCTGTCTCAAAAAGACAAAAAAAAAAAAAAAAAAAGAAAGAAAGATAAACTAGATAAACTCTCCCTCACCCTGCAGTAATTTGTTGTCAATAGTTCCTCAACTAGAGTTGTGGCTTGTTGCCCAGTCCCACCGTTCTAAGCTGGGTATCTGTCTGATTGACTCAGCATGGGTCTTGTGCATGCTGACACCATTGTTGCAAGTTAACATGAGCAAGTTCCCATGGGCCTGATGGGTCACAGATGGGGGAGAAGCTCTAAATTTGATTATGATCTATTATATGAAGTACACAAAAACAATATAAACATTTTCAATGAAAGAAAAAAGGTTGAATTTTGCTCACAGCTTTGGAGATTTCAACCCACAATGCTCTGGACCTGTTGCCTTCGGGCTTGTGATGAGGCCATTGGTTCACCTCATGGTCTAACAAAAAAGAGAGATAATGAGCTCATCCTATAATCCCTTTCAAGTACACACTTCAAGTGGGTTGAAGATCTCCCACTAAGCTTCTTACATGTTCCACTATTTCCTACAAATGCTAGTGTCCAAAGCCTGTAACTTATGGATTTTGAGTGACACTTCAGATCCAAACCAAAGCAATGTAAGAATTTGCAATATCATTTTAAAAGGCAATAGGCCAGGTGTGATTGCCCATGCCTTTAATCCCAGCACTGTGGAGGCAGAGACAGATGTATAGCTGTGAAATCAAGGCCAACCTGGTCTACATAGTGAGTTCCAGATGAGCTGGGGTTATGGGAGAACCTGTCCAAAAATAAGATATAATAGACACAGGTACCCAATGGGGCTGGAGAGATGGAGCAGGAGTGACAACGCATATAAAACATATCAAAACTGTCCATAACTACAGTTCCAGGGAATCTCTAGCCCTCTTCTCATCTCTGCATGCACAGGCATGAATATGGTGCACATGCATACATGCAGGCAAAACATTCATATACATAAAATTAAACCAATCAATAAAAGTTTTAAGTCAACAGATAACTGAAACAAGTTTAGTCCTTTAAAAGAATGTTTTATTTACTTTCATTTCCTTAAGCTTTCCTTCTTTTCTGTCTCATTTTTAATTTTTTACCTATGATCTTTGCATCTGTGGATTTTTCTTTTACTTTTTAATTCTATTTTACTTTTTACTCTGTCATTATTCTATACCATCATGCACACACATGCACACACACACACACACACACACACACACACACACACACTCAAGCAAAGGCATGTATGTAAATGTCACCTTGTGGGAATAGATTCTTCTGCCATGTGGTGCCAGGGTTGACAGGCTCCTTGCTGAGAGCCTTTACCCATTGAGACTTCTTGCTAGCTCTGTGATGTACACTCAAGAAAACCCTGGCAATTATCTCTTCAATTGTTTCTACATTATATTCTTTCAATCTATGGTACCTAAATTGAACATTTATTAATCTTTTAAATATTTTGCACACATATCTTATTGTCTTTTGCATGTTTTCTAACCCTCTATTTTTGCTCATCTTTTCTATTAACTTATCTTCCAGCTCGTGAATCATCATTTCAACTGTCTAAACTATGCTGACATGATCTATTGAATTGTCAACTTTATTTTCACAGTATTCGATTCTGCATGCCCCACTTGACTTTTTTTATAGAACACACACTTCACTCAAAATCTTGAATTCTTTCTTTATTTTCTTAAAATACTACTTCAATGATTTTAACAAGCTTATTTCCCAAAATCCTAGTACATAATTTCTATATTTTTATTATTTTATGCATTATTTTTATTTTATGTGTTTTAGTGTATTGTCTGCATGTATGTTAGTGTACCTATGTTATACAATGCCCAGGGAAGTCAGAAGATATACAGATAGTTGGTTATTAGTGGCCAGGTGGATTCTGTAAATCAAAAAGAACCCACCTCCCCTTCAAAAGCAGCCTGTGTCATCACCTGCTGAACCAACTCTCCAATCCTTCTTATGGTTTTTATTGATTTGGGGTTTATTGTCTTATCTTTTCTTATGTGTAACAATTTGTGTTCCAAGGCTAAAACATCTTACATCAACTAACAGTGTGATTTCTAATCTGTCTGTGCATGCAATCTTACTCTCAGCCTTGTATTTATTTTTACTATAAATCCTGTACAGAGCTGACATAGATTTAAATTCTGGGATGATTACCAAAAAGTACGTTTCTGTCTGCCTTCCTGTAAGCAGCCTAAGGTGACCTGTAAAAATAGTTCCTTACTCTCTTGACCCAGAAAACCTTACAAAATGGGTTTGAATATTCCTGGTCACTTTAAGAACATCAGTACTGTCCTGGCCGTCAAAAGTATATGGAACTGAAAAGCTACCAAGTATGTGAAAGATGCCACTTTGATGAAGGGATTCTTGGACTATGAAGATGGAGTATCTGTGCCCATTGCCAAACTGTGGGGCTGGACACAGAGTCATTGGGCCATAGAGAGTGCTGAAATTTTTTCTGTATTTGTTTAAAAATGCAGAATCATGCTGAAGTTAGGGGTGTAAATAATTTCTAATGTTTATATTTTCTAGATCATGTGTCTATATGTGTGTATCTGTATGTGGGTATATACACATGAGTGGGGGTGCCTGAAGAGGTCAGAAAAGACTGACCCACAGATCACTTGGAGGGTATATTAGTCACCCTTCTGTTGCTGTGATAAAACCACCATGACCTAGGGAACTTATAAAAAGAAGAGTTTATTTGAGTTTACGATTGATGGTTCCAGGGAATTAGAGCCCATTGTGGCAGAGAAGCATGGTGGCAGGAGCTGGAGCAGAAAGCCAAGGTTCACATCTTCCAGTGAGCACAAGAGGCGAGAAAGCAACTGGAGACTGGCAAGGCTTGTTGAACTCACTAAGCCTATCCCCAGTGATGTACTTCCTCCAACATGGCCACACTTCTAAGACCTCACAAAACAGTGCCACTAAGTGGGGCAAAAATGTCTGCATTTCCCCCCCATCTATGGGGGACATTCTCATTCAAGCCACCACAGAGGGGTAGCTACAGGCAGTTGTAAGCCAGTTGATATAGATGCCAGGAGCCAAACTCTGGTCTTGTGCAAGAATAAGACATGCTCCTAATTGTTCACCCATCTCTCAACTGAAGTGTTCAGTTGTAGATTCTCTACTCATTGGACATACCTGGGTGAATAGTCCACCCAAAATGCAACACTGAACTTACAGAGACATTGAGAAAATCCTCACTGAAAAAGAACAATATTGTTCCTAAGCTAGAAGAGCAGGTTGTAAACAAGAATATCCCAGGAGAAACTGAAGAAATCAAATATTATGGCATGGGAATGAGTTCAGCATAAAATAACTTGTTCCTTTCTTCCCCCAGAGAATTCACAAGTGTGTTAGATCTCAGTGCCTTGGTTCCTGCACTACTTTTTTGAAATATTTATTATTTTTATTTTAGAAGTATGAGTGTATTGCCTGCATATTGTGTAAGCACACACATGTCATGCTATCCTATACTCCTTTTTAGCTTCTCAGACGTTCAGCAGCCACTTGTAACATGATACAGATATCAATAGGAAAAGAGTTGCTGGTGCCTCCATAGACCCAGCTAGGTTAAACCCCTTGTCTTGGATCTTGACTGCTCAAATCTTCAAAATCTCATTAGATTTCATGTGCATTCAGAATGGTTATTTATTCCAGATTTTATAGCTATTATGGTTTAAATCTGAAATGTTCCTCATAGTTTTTTTTTAATACTAGTTCCCCAGCTGGGGGTGCTGCTTTGAGAGGCTGTGGAACCTTCAAGGGGTAAGGCCTGATTGGAGGAATTGGGCCATTGGGAGCCAGTTTATGGGCTATGGCCTGACCACAGTTCCAGAGACACCACCCCCACCCTTCTCTCACTGCCTCTCTTCCATCTGCCACAACTAGATGACCATGCTCAAGTTTCTGAACCAACATGGGAACCTCAGCTCCTCCGTCTGCTCATGTTGATACTGTGAAGCAAGCAAGCCCTCTGCCCTAAGTTGCTTTGCTTTGAGTATTTACAGCATTGAACAAAGTAATGAACATGACAGCTGTTCTTGAATGACCAGTTTTTCTAAAATAAGCTAATTTCTAGATCCTAACCACAATTCTTAGTTCCAAACTGACACCATTTTTCCCCACATTCTTCAGGCCTTGAGGACTGGAAGTTCCTGGGATTCTTTCCACGGACACCTCCATAAATCCACACTCTTTTCAGAGAGATTTCAGGCCTCCTCTGGACCTCTGTGGTCATGTCTGTCCTTATAATTTTCAATATCTAATCTAGTTCCAAATTTCTCATGTCCACCCAGCTTACAGATCTCATTATCTAGTGAGAAGTCTCTACTTGGATGTACCAATGCACTGATACTTTAAATATTTAATGTTGTCCTTATACTTTTTGACTATAACCAGGTATGTCAGCCCCTATAATCCCTTCTTATGTTTTATATGAAGACCTACTTGCCTGTTTTATATTCCTTTCTGTTGCTGTTACAAGCATCTGACAACAAGCAACTTGGGGAAGAATCAGGGTTCATCTAGCTTCCATTTCAAGGCCATAATTCATCACTGGGGGAAGTTAAAGCAAGAACCTGGAGCTAGGAATCATGAAGAAGCAAGGCTTGCTGGCTGGCTCACAGGGTCATGCTGTGTTAGTTACATAGCCCAGGAACACTGTCTAGGGAAGGCACCATGCACTGTGAACTGCCCTCCTTCATCAACTAACAATCAAGATACCACGCCCCACAGACCTGCCTCCAATCCACTTAGATCTAGACATTTCTTCAACTGAAGCTTTCTTCTCAGATAACGCTAGGGTGTGACAAGCTGACAATTCCAGCTAACCAGAAAACCATCTATACGTAATTCCTACTGATTACATTTAGTGGAGAGCACTCAAACACATTCTGTAATTGAAATAGTAAACATAGAAAAGTCACACCCATGAAAATGCCACAGGGTGGTAGTCTACAAACATCTGCCAGCTGATGCCACAGTGGCGGGGGGGTGGGAATTTCAAAGGATCTCACCTCAAGATGAAGAGCTATAGGCAATCAATGCAAGTTACCTACTCCCAAATGGGCAGCACTGAACTCAGATATACATAAGCATCCCTAAATGGACTTGGGGCATTATATACATGTGTGTATGTATGTATTCATGAATGTATGTATGCATATGTTAGAATAATAATCAAAGAGTACAAGGGATCGAGAGGGAATGAGGATACAAAGGAGGAGTTGCAGGGTTCTGGAAGGGTGGAAAAAAAGAAAATACTCCTGTATGAAATTCTCAAATAAACAACTAGTAAATATTCCTGCAGTCCATTGATATTATTACATTAAAGACCTCAATACATAGCTCATGAAGACATGTGATGTTATTTTCTGCTTTTCGTGTTTGCTTGTGTAGTATAGCAATATGTCTTTATATTTTAAAGAGTCAAGGAAGATCCATTTCTGTGATACTGGTTTTGAATGTCTGTCATTTCTTTTTTTATTTATTTTTTATGTGTATGAATGTACTGTCTGCATGCAGGTTTGTGCACCTGTGTCGTGCAATGCTGTGGAGGTCAAAAGAAGGTGTCTGATTCCCTTGGAACTGGAGTTCTCCTGGAATTGGAGTTACAGACAGTTCTCAGCTGCCATGAGGGTGCTGGGGATGGAACCAGGTCCTCTGCAAGAGCAGTTGGTGCTCTTAACCACTAGCCCATCTCTCTAGCCCCTGAATGTCTGTCATTTCTTAAACCACAGTGTATCTCCTGTCTAGGTGAGATTCAAATCAGAGAGAGAGAGAGAGAAAGAGAAAGAGAGAACATTTAGATAATCAGTAGCTGGCTCAGTGAAATCTTCAAGGTCAACAGCTGTACCTTTTCGTCCTTTTGGGTATTTAGTGCTAACTGAAGACAGTATCTCAGTGAAAACTTTGATCTGCAAAACTCATCCCAAGTGCAGACTTAGGTAGAGAGCTATGTAGGTTTATTCCAGTTGTTTTGTTATTGTTGTTAGGATATGTGTATCTTTAACAATTTGGGGGTGTTTCTTGCTATTCATACAGTAAACATGGAATTGTGAAGAAACGAATGCATTCTTGTTCTAATTAGATATTTGCTTTTGGAACAGCTCAATGGGATCAAGATACATAAAACTAGTGCGAGACATGTGCTGCTCAGTTGTTTATTGCTTAACACAAACTCAGTGCTCTGAGTGTGCTTTAAGTCTTCGCTCTGAAAGTTAGCTCCCAGCCTGATGAGAACCTTGCTTTGCTCTCTGGTGGGGTTCCCTGCTTGTCTTGGTAGGCCTCTGTTTATTTCATGGAGGAATCTCTGCAAGGATGCACTGGCTACAAGGACCTGCCGGCTATTGAGGCTTCAGACCACCACAGTTTCCACATAGAACACTGCCTTCTGTTGTGCTCCTGGCTCCCTCTCGACATTGCCCTCTGGATAGTCTACCTTTGTGTTCATTTCTTTGCTGTTGCTATGATAAAACACCATGCCCAGGGGACCTATGGAAGTTTATTTGGCTTATAGTTCCAGAGGGATGAGTCCATCATGGCAGGAAGGCATGGCGGCAGAGGCAGCAAAGACAGAAAGAGGAATACTAGCATCTTCAAGCAGGCACAGGAATTGGGGGGAGACAGAGAGGCCCAAAAAGGGGTAAGGCTTTAACTCTCAAAGCCTCTACCTAGTGACATGTTTTCTCCAGCAAGGCCACACCTGCTAAATCTGCATAAACAGAATCAACAGCACCACCAACTGGGGCCAAGTATTCAAATACTTAGAGCCTATGTGGGACATTCTCATTCAAACCAGAACACCCTCATAATTGACACTCCAGCATTATAAGTCACAAAGAATTCCCACACACACTGTGTTCTTCTTGATTCGCTCCATTGACACAGGTTGCACCAGGTGTACCATTGCCAGTCTGGGGGTTTCTGGTCTCTCTGGCAAACATTTAAGAGAGCTGAGAAAAAGCTCCACTTGGACATCAACCCTTCCTTCACAATATGTCTAAATTTTGCAACTCCTAGTTCTCATGATCTGACATATAAAAAGAGAGAATCGAGTCACCTTCTCCTGCGTTTCCCTAGTAGCATCAACATATTCATCTATTTGTTCATTAATAATTATTGAATATTTGCTGTTCTGAGGGACTTACAAGGTATTATCAGTAAAGAGTTGCTTCCTGTTCAATTATGGACTATCAGAGAACATCAAACACAGTGAAGGAAATTCAGGTTAAGAGAAATAATGAGACAGTTTCCCAGGCGAATCAAGCACATGGAGGGAAGAGTATCCACAGAAGAGCTCAGATCTTGGCTTTGATGCATGAATCTATGTCTATGACTCTGCTGTTCAAGTGAAAGCAAACACACAACCTGAAAATGATGTGAACAATGGCTACTTGACCTTGAATAGAGTGACAAGGAGTAACCACCTCAATCAAGCCAGGTTATGCAAAGCAAGAAGATCTAACCAGGGTGCATGACCATTAATGCACAGTGTAAGGTCTTTGGACGTAGGCACTATTTTTCTATTTTCTTCTAAGTTTAACTGCTAGCTACTAAAATCCTGCTGGATGTATAAGGAAGTACATAAAAAATGTTGACCCAATAAAAATCACCAAAAAAAGGTAAAGAAAAAATATGTTAAGATGAAGCATATTGCCCATGTTAAATGAGAAGAAAATGAAAGTTTAAAACATCCATACAAATAACTATCAATGATTATGTTTTGCGAAATCTTTAATGTCTTCTATTTCCTTTTCATTACTCTCAAACTTGAAGAAATCCTGCCACCTTCTTCATCAGGAGTTTGGCAATGTTCTTGATCTGAGATTGTGCAGGACCACTTGGCTCAATGTTCTAGTCATAGCTAAGTGACAGACACTGGAAGAAAGCTGTCAAGGGATTTGAAGATATATTTTAATAGTATAGCTTACAGGCTTAACAGATGTAGATGTGACTATTATGAGAAAGAAAGCAATAAAGAATGATTCTTATTAAATCAGAAGATTTGGGGAAGAGAACATAATTCTCATTTAGAAACGTTGAATTTGATATTAGCACAAATTCAAAGGTTACAATAGAGGCCTAGGGCAGATAAATATGTCTTAAAATCAGGCCAAATGAAGGCTAAAGATCTACATTTTAGACACTCGGATTTATTAATGCTTTAATACGTATTTTTATCAACCCTAATAGATATTGAGGAATTTATTGGTGTGCATCCTGACCTGAAGAAAATAGACATTTTTTTTTCAAAGAACAATCGTGCTGTGCTGGTGGTTGACATGGGCATTTGGTCTGGAGGCTATTGTTGAACCATCAGATGGTCTCCCTTAATGGCCTGCATGGTGCTGTCCACAGCTGTGAGAGGTGGCTTCCAGGTCAGATCCAGCTCCACTGCTCAAGATCCAGTCTCCAAAGTACATCCTGTCTTGAGCAATACAGTCTTATCTTCAGGTTCAGGCAAGGAATCAGGGCTGCAGCAACAGCCTGTGTAATTTTGAAAGTATCTTGTACTACCCTAGCCAACAACTGAAAGGAAGGTTTCTCTTGTCTAGTACTTTTTCTTGATATGCAGCCTTCATCTTTGCATATGGACTCATGTAGAGGTATTGTACATAAAATTTGTCAATAGATCATTAGAATAATACGATTCTCTCAGGTTTTTACCCCATCAAGGCATTATTTATCTCTTCTCTCTCCTTTACCTGTCTTGCCCTCCCTCCATGTCTCCTCCATGCCTTCTTCATTTAAAGTATCCCCATTTCTCCTTCGATGCCGCCAGCCTCCCATGTCCCCACTTCTCTTACGCTCCTTTCTATCCCCTTTGCCCCCCTTCTTTATATAACCCTTCCTCTTCCCCTCCCATGTAGATACCCTGATTTTTATCCATCCCTCACTTAGTGACACCTATCACTTACTAGCCTTCTGACTCAGGTTCCCTCTTTACCTTGGCTTTCCTGGTTCCTTTTCATTTACCTGATTCCTACAGTTACATACTTACAAAGATGGATTTGACGCTAGGCTCCACAAATGACGGATGACATACATCAATTTTTTTAATCAGCGTCACTTCACTTAACATAACAGCTTCTAGTTCCACCCATCTACCTGGAAATTGCATGAGGTCCTGTTTCTTTGCCACTGCATAGAACTCCATTGTGTACCACATTTTCAATATCCACTCATCAGTTGAGGGTCACATAGGTTGCTTTCAGCTCTTGACTATTCTGAAAAGAACAGCTATAAACATGGATGTGCAAGTATCACTGCAATAGGATGAATCCTTTGCATATACCCAGGAGTGGTGTGATTGAGTAAAATGTAGGTTCATTTTTAGTCTTTTAAGAGCTCCCCACACTGCTTTCCATAGGGGTTGCACAAATATGGATTCCCATCATCAGTGAATGAGTGTTCCCTTTCCCCACACCCTCTCCAGCATTTGGTATCCTTTGTTTCCTTGATCATAGCCAGTCTTAACAAGAGTAAGATAAAATCTTAAAGTTGCATTAATTTGCATTTCCTTAATCACTTAACCACACTGAACACTTTTTAAGATGATTCTTGGCCATTTTTACTTCTCTTGAGAAGTCTCTGTTCAGAGACTTTAGCCCATCTTTTAATTGGGTCATTTGTTTTTTTTTTTTTTTTTTTTTTTTTTTTTTTTGTCCTTTGTTTTTTGAGTAATTTATATACTCTGGATGCTCAACCTCTGTCAGATGTGTCACTGGTGAAGATTTCCTCACACTCTGTGGGTTTTCCCTTTACTTTTTTGACTGTTTCTTTTGCTGTACAGAAGCTTTTTAGTTTAATGAGCTCCCACTTGATTGTTGACCTTATTTCCTGCACACACAACTACTGTCTGATTTAGAAAGTCTTCTACTACACATATATTTTGTAGGTTACTGCCAATGTTTTCTTCTAACATTTTCAGAGTTTCAGGTTTCACATTGAGGTCTTTGATCCATTTAGAGTTGATTTTTGTGCAAGGTGGAAGGTAGGGTTTAGTTTCTTTCTTCTACAGGTGGTGATCCAGTTTTGTTAATTTATTTCTTTTTTTTAATTAGTTTTTATTGATGCTTTGTGCATTTCATACATTTTTTCCAATTCAGTTCAGGCTTATTTCCCTTTCCCTCCCCCCCCACCCCCACCCCATCCCAGATCATGCATTCTGCCATAACTGTCCTGCATCTTTCTCTCAGTTTTTTTNACTGAAGAAGGACTACAAGGAGACCTTCCCACTCACAATAGCCTCAAAAACAATAAAATACCTAGGAACAAACCTAACCAAAGACACCAAGGATCTCTACAACAAAAATTTTAAACCCCTGAAAAAGGAAATTGAGGAAGACATCAGAAGATGGACAAACCTCCCATGCTCATGGATTGGGAAAATAAATATAGTAAAAATGTCCATCCTACCCAAACTAGTGTACAGATTTAATGCGATCCCAATCAGAATCCCCAAGAGTTTCTTCACAGGCCTGGAAAAAAAAATCCTCAATTTCATTTGGAAAAACAAAAGACCCCGAATAGCCAAAGCAACCCTGAGTGAAAAGAGCAATACAGGGGGGATCGCTATACCAGACATCAAACTATACTATAGGGCTATAGTCATAAAGACAGCCTGGTACTGGCACAAAAACAGACCAGTTGACCAATGGAATAAAACTGAAGATCCAAACCTGAGCTCATACAATTTCAGCCACCTCATATTTGACAAGGGGGCCAAGAAGACACAATGGAAGAAAGACAGCATCTTCAGCAAGTGGTGCTGGCAAAACTGGATCACCACTTGTAGAAGAATGAAATTAAACCCCTACCTCTCACCTTGTACAAAGGTCAACTCCAGATGGACCAAAGACCTCAACGTGAAACCCCAAACTCTGGAGGTGATAGAAGAGAAGCTTGGCAGCAGACTACAAGACATAGGTGTAGGAAAAGACTTCCTAAATCAGACAGCAGCTGCACAAGAAATAAGATCGACAATTGACAAATGGGACCTCATTAAACTCAAAAGCTTCTGTACATCAAAGGAAGCAATAAAGGAAGTGAGGAGAAGACCCACAGAGTGGGAGGAAACCTTCACAGCAGATACATCTGACAAAGCATTAATTTCCAGAGTATACAAGCTACTCAAAAAACAAAGAAGAAAGAAAACAAATGAATCATTCAAAAGATGGAGCAAAGATCTGAATAGAGACTTCACAGAGGAGGAGTTAGAGATGGCCGAGAAACATCTTAAGAAGTGTTCAACATCTCTGATAATTAAGGAAATGCAAATTAAAACCACTCTGAGATATCACTTTACTCCAATAAGACTGGCTAGGATCAAGAACACAAATGATACGAAGTGCTGGAGAGGTTGTGGAGAAAGGGGAACACTCATCCATTGCTGGTGGGAATGTAAACTGGTACAGCCACTATGGAAAACAGTGTGGAGAACCCTTAGAAGACTCAAAACGAGCCTTCCATTTGACCCAGTCATACCACTCCTGGGTATATACCCACAAGACACAATTCATTTCTTATTGATGTTTTGTGTATTTCATACATCATTTTTCAATTCAGTTCAGGCATACTCCCCTTTCCCTTCCCTCCACTCCACCCCACCCCATCCCAGATCATGCATTCTGCCATAACTGTCCTGCATCTTTCTCTCAGTCTTTTTTTTTTTATGTTTAGGAATTTGCATTTTCCTCCATTAATTTTATATTACTCTAAACTATGGATACGTACTCTCCACCCATATACAGTAATTACAGAGTCTGAAAGAACAGAGGAAAGAAGCAACTATCTCTAAGCAATTAAAGAGAGAAAGCAACAAAATCATAACAGAGTAAATATAAACCTAGACCAAGAATGCAAACAAAAATAAGGTAAAAGGAAACAACACACATCTCTCAATAATAACCTTAAATACTGACGGTCTAAACTCCCCAATCAAAAGGCATAAACAGGTGATCCAGTTTTTAGAGAACCATTTGCTGAAGATGCTGCCTTTCTTCCGTCTAGTGTTCTTGGCCCTTAGTCAAATAGCAGGTGGGTGAAATTGCATGTACTCAAGTTTAGGACTTCAATTTTGTTCCACTGATCTACAGCTCTGTTTTTGTAACAGTACCATGCTGTTTTAATGACTATAGCTCTGTAATAGTGTTTGAAATCTGGTATAGTAATCCACGCCTCCCCCCACGCCCCGCCCCATCCCCACATTGCTCTTTGTGCTCAGATTTACTTTGGCTCTCCAGGATATGTTGTTTTCCATATGAATTTAAGGATGCTTTTTTCTTTTTTTATGCGTATAAATGTACCATCTGCATGTAGGTCTGTGCACCTATGTTGTGCAATGCTACAGAAGTCAGAAGAGGGCATCAGATTCCCCTGGAACTGGAGTTAAAGGCAGTTCTCAGCCACCATGTGGGTGCTGGGAATCGAACCTGGATCCTCTGTAAGAGCAGTCGGTGCTCTTAACCGCTGAGCCATCTCTTCAGACCCAAGGATATTTTTTCTAATTCTGTGAAGTAACTCAGGGAGAATTTGATTGGGATTGCATTGAATGTATATATTACTGTAGGTAGGATGGTCATTTTTACTATATTAATTCTTCCAATCCATAAACATGGAGGTCCTTCCAACTTCTGATGTTTTCCTCAATATCTTTCTTCAGAGGATTTAAAATTTTCATTTTAGAGCTCTTTAATGTCTTTGGTCAAGTTCATTCCAAGGTGTTTTATTTTTGTTCTGTTTTGTTTTTGAGGCTATTGTGAATGGGAGGGTTTCCATGTACTTCTTCTCCAGTTGCTTGTTTTTAGTGTATAGAAAGGCTACTGAATTTTGTAGATTAATTTTGTGATGGGCCACTTTACTGAACTTGTAAATTGTTTCTATGAGTTTTCTGGTGGAGTTTTTGGGTTCACTTAGGTATGCTATCATGTCATCTGCAAAAAGGGATAGTTTGACCTCTTCTTTTCCAATTAGTAGTCCTTTAATTTCCTTCTCTACTCTTACTGCTCTACCAAGAGTTTCAAGCATTATTTTGAAAAGGAGTGGAGATGATGGGCAGATTTGCTGGGTTCCTAACTTTAAGGGGACTGCTTTTAATTTGTCCTCATTTATAATGATGCTATCTGTGGGTTTGCTGTATATGGCTTTTATTATGTCCAATTCCCCCTAGGACTTTAAACATAAAGTCACGTTGAATTTTATCAAAAGCCTTTTCTGCATCAATTGAGATGACCTAAGATTAAGACATTTATTGACTTATGTATGTTGAACCATCCCTGCATCTCTGGAATAAATTGGACTTGATTATGGTGGATGACCTTTTTGATGTGTGCCTTTATGCAGTTTGCAAGTATTTTGTTGCAATTTTTTTACTGAACAGTTGTGCAACTCATACAATGGTTCCCAATCAAACCCAGCCCTCCCCCATCCTAACCCCCATTAGAACTCATGCATTACAACATCCAGCTAAGCCCTATCCAGTCAAACTCCCAAACCTAGACATCCTTCTGAACAAATAGATCCACTGGAGTCAAGTCAGCATATGTAGGAATCCTAGGTAAGCCATACTCTTTCTTTCCCAACAGTACTCAGTCTCTTGGGGTTCTCAGTCCAGGGTCAGTCCCCCACCCATTTTTCTTGCTCCACCTTGAGATCTTGTCCCAGTTGACCAGTGTCCCTTATCTGATGCTGACATTCATGCAGGATTACACATGAAAGCTTACAGTCTGTTGTAAGTCACTGCTTTTCTACATTCATGCACCAGCCCTGGCTCTTACAATCTTCCTGCCCCCTCTTCTGCAATGATCCCTGAGCTGGGGGAAGAAGAGGTTAAATATTGGGGCCCCATCAAGTGATACAAATTCTGAGGGCTCCCATTCTTTGAAGCTATACTAGTCATGGCTTTCTGTTTGCATTACACTCTATTGTGAAAGGAAGTTTTACTGGTGGGAATTGAGGATACACTCCTTTTCTTTCTGACTCTCTATGTGTAGAGGTTCAATTGTAGATGCATCTCCTAGGAATGGGGATTTTTTTCATATGTATATGTTCTGTGTCTTACCAGTTGTCAGATTCTGTTGCAAATAGTAGCTTTTTTTATGAGTCGCATATGATACACTTGTCTGTAAATATAAGGTTCTGTAGTTAGTATATGGTAAGAAGTTTCATTTGTCCAGAGATATGTCTCTGATAGGCTTTTCTCTAGGCTTTACGTCCTCTCTAACTCTGTTAATTTGGCTAAGTTTATAGCAGCTCTCATGGGTTCCCTCCCACTGAGACAGTATCAAGCCCAATTAGATAGCTGTTGACCATCTCCCAGGGAACATGGCCTCTACTGCACCAATCGAGGTGGTTTGCTGAGCAGATCATCATGATCGTTAGAATTTGGCACTGGGTAGTATATTAATTGATTTTTCTGTAGCAGTGTGCATCTTGTTTAGTATTGTGAGTCCTAAACTTAAGATAGAAAGTTTCCAGGTCAGTTCCTATTCCATTAATCTAAGTCCTGTTATGAACAGCAGGATCTCATTTTCTATTTCTGTTAGATAACCAAGATTTGGGGGGATAGCCTGCTTGGTTTTGAGAGTCACTTGGCTCACTCTCACCAACTATTGAAAGGAGGTATCCTCTGTCTTGCACTGTGTTCCCTCCCACACAGCCACCAGGTCACACAACCCATGCACTAATGTTAAGACAGTGTCAATGAATTTCTCATGGGGTCTTGGGGGCATCACATTATACTCTGGGTTTCTTAGCCTTTCAAGTTCCTATCATCTCTATTTGTTCTTCATCCCTTACCACTCCCTCCTCTTTCCCCACCACCAGCACCCCCATCATCATTGATGAGATATTTTTTAATTTAGATTCCTTAAGGATATTGGTCTATAGTTTTCCTTTTTGGTTGTATCTTTGCCTGGTTTGGGTATTAGAGTGATGCTGGCTTCATAGAAGGAATTTCACAGATTTCCCTCTGATTCTATCCTTTTGAACAACTTAAGTATTAGTTGTTAAGTCCTTTTTAAATGTCTGGTAGAATTCTGCCATAAATCCATCTGGGCCTGGGCTTTTTGTAGTTGAGGGGGATTATATTACTGTTGCAATTTCCTTATGTGATATGGGTCTGTTTAAGCTATTGATCTCTTAAGCTTTGGTGAGTCCCACGATTTCAGAAATTCACCCATTTTATTCAGGTTTTAAAAAATTTAATAGAATATAGGTTTTTAAAATATTCCCATATAATGTTCTAGATCTTGTTGTCTTGTCTTGTTGAGATGTTTCCCATTTTATATCTAATTTTATTGATCTGGAGTTGCTCTCTCTTTTGGTTTACTGGTGTAAAGATCTGTATATCTTGCTTATCCTTTCAAACAACCAGCTCTTGGACTCGATTTTTATATTGTTTTCTTTGTTTCTATTTCATTAATCTCTTCTGTGATTTTTGTTATTTCTTCTTCTCTGCTGAGTTTGAGTTTCATATGTGTTTGTTTTTCAAATGTCTTGAGTTGTAATTTTAAGTTGTTTGTGCTTTCTCTTTTTTTGATGTAGGCACACAAAACTATAAAATTCCCACTTAGGATTCCTTTTTAAATGCACCCAGAGGTTTTGTTGTGTTATATTGTCCTTTGCATTTAATTTCAGGAATACTTTTATTTCTTTCATAATTTCTCCTTTGTCCCATTCATTATTCAGAAGTGTGTTGCTGAATCTCTATTAGTTCATGTAGTTACTAGGGCTTTTTCTGATGTTGATATTAAGCATTAGTGCATTGTGATCTGATAGAATACATGGAATTATTTCAGTTTTTTGCATTTGTGTAGGTTTGTTATGTGCTCCAGTATGTGCTCTATTTTGGAGAATGTTCCATGGGGTGCTGAATAGAAGTATGTATTATTTGGTCTTTGGGTGGAATATTCCATAGATGGCTGTTAGGCCCATTTTATATATCATATTGCTCAGTTCAGATGTCTCTCTGTTTATTCTTTGTCTGGTTGACCTGTCTAATGGGCACAGTAAGGTATTGAAGTCCCCTACAACTAGTGTGTTGAGATTTATCTGTGTCTTAAAGTCCTGTAGAATTGTATTTATGAAGTTTGATGCAACAAAGTTTGGTGCATTTATTTTCATGATTGTGATACCTTCTTGGTTAATTGTTTCTTTAATAAGAATGAAATGACCCTCTTTATCTCTTCTGATTAGTTTTAGTTTGAAGTCTATTTTGTCTGAATAGTAACTCCTGCTTGTGTCTTGGTGTCATTTACTTGGAATATTTTTTCCACCCTTTCACCTTAAGATAGTTCCTGTCCTTGAAGGTGAGATGGGTTTCTTGCAGACAACAGAAAGATTTATTTTATTTCTTAATCCATTTTGCTAGCTTATGTCTCTTGATTGGGGATTCAGTCCATTGATATTTAAAGTTATTACTGAAAGATCTGTATTGGGTCACATCAGTTTAGTTTGTTTTCATTCTTGGTCTAGGTTAGTATTTCCATGCTATAACTTCATTAACTACTTCCTGTTGCCACTTGGGTGTAGTTGTTCCTTTCTTCTGCTCTTTGTATGGCTTCAAGTATTCTCTGAAGGGCTGGTTTTCTGGACATCAATTCTTTCTGGCTATTTGTGGCATGAAAGATTTCTCTTTCTCCTTTTTGCTGGGTAAAGTATTCTCATTTGGCAACTATTGTCATTTAGAACTGGTAATACTCTGGTCCATGCTCTTCTGGCTTTCATCTTTTGCATTGAAAAGTCAGCTGTAATTCTGATGAGATTGCCTTTATATGTGACTTGTTATTTTTTCTTTTGCAGCTTTCAGTATTCTCTCTTTTGTTTTGAAAATCCAGTGTTTTCACTATGATATGACATGGGGAATTTCTTTTCTGGTCCTGTCTATTTGATGTTCTATGTGCTTCTAGTATTTCTATGAGTATGTTTTTCCTTAATTTCAGGAAATTTTCTTCTACAATGTTGAAGATCTGATCAATACCATTATTCTGAGATTCTTCTCCTTCCTCTATACCTGTGATGTGTAAGTTTGGTCTTTTCATGGTGTCCCACATTTCCTGAATAATCCCTTCTTGTGTTTTTTTTATTTTTTATTTTTTAATAATCTTTGTAGAACTGCCTAGTCCTTCCACTTTATCTTCCAGTCCTGATATTCTATTTTCCACTTCACTTATTCTCTTACTATCCTTTCCAGATGGCTTATTGATTGAGTGGTCCACTTCCTTTTTCATTTCAGCCTGAATTTTCTTCAGTATTTCTATCTCTTTTGTGAATTTGGTCTCAAAGTTTATCATTATCTTCTTTTAGTTTATCCCTATGTTCTTTTAGTTCTTTGATTTTTTTTTCTTTGTGTGCTCTTTAAATTCCTTGAATTCTTTGATAATGTTTATGATAGTTCTTTTCAACTCTGTATCCTGGGTTACATTTAGGGGGTTTTCATTGTAACATTCTTCTACAAGACTGGTAATATTTACTGGAGAAATATTATTTGGGTTTTTCATGTTATTGGTTTTTTTGTTGTGATTTTGCCATGCAGATTTTTTGTTGTTTGTGATTATGATATGAAATTCCATGCTTCTTTGTTGAATTGAATACTGACTTTGCTTGTATTCTTCAGATGTCTTCGTTGTCTTCATATTAGGTATGGAAGGCTAGTTGGTCTAGGCTTCAAATTCTCACTTCTGATTTTGTACTGGAGGGAACAGCTAGTTCTTACCCAGCTAGCCATGAGCTCCTCCTGAGGGCCAAGACAGGTATCAATCAGGAATGCTTGAACCTAAAAGGCCTGCAACATGTGGAGTCCAACTGTCAGCTCTCAGGGCAGGCTGGAGGAGCCTGAATCTGAGTCTAAGGGACTTCAGGTGTTCCCACACTAGGGGTAGAGAGTTTGGAATGGCACTAAAAATTAGGGGCTCTCACCACCAAGCAGTGGTCAACCTCAGGCATTCACTGGTAGAGTGGAACCCAGAGGACCCTGCACCTCCAAGTGGAGTCTGTCTGCCAGCTCTGTAGGGCTAGTTGTAATCTTCTGAGTCTAGGTCCAAGGGCTCAGGTGATCACCTTTAAATGTTATTCAAAGGATTTTATTTTTACTTCACACTTTTTGCCTATATTTTATTCAACAATAATTCATGGTACTCTACTCCAATTAAACAACATTTCTTAATGGTTTCCCAGACACCCTCTCTCCTGGAAGAGGCTGAGTCCTTCTGAGTCACTGTGCATGATGGGGGGAAATCTTTCTACAGCTGTTTTCATATACCCAGGGAAACACTACTTTTCTTTGCCTTGTAATCGATGCTGAAGAAATTAGGTCTAGGAAGATAGCCCAGTGGTTAGGTGCTTACCTTGTAGGCATGAAGACCTGCGTTCAATCCCCAGAAAGAACATTAACATGCCAGGCATGGTAGTCCATGTTTATAATCTTGGTGCTGGAAAGGTGGAGATAGACAGACCCTGTGGCTCTGGTCAGCCAGCAAGTATCTGAGGAGCTACCGTAGACCAGCTGTGTGATATTTTTACTTGTCAGAAAATAGAGCTAAAGAGTTGGGGCAAAAAGGAGGACTGAATTTGATGATGATGTCTGCAGCTGGCTAAGAGTTGACATTCATTGCCACTGCTGCAGAGCTACAGGGGCAGGCTGCTCACACTCACTACAGTGAGAAGCCAGCCAAGCTCCAATTAGCAGCTGACTGTGCCAAGCCTGCAATCCTAGCTTCACACACTTTGGGTGTTCAGTGCGTCCATTCCTGTAGCTCTGGTCATTTGGCAGGATTCTGACATTTCTGGAAAAGTGAAGCATGCTGAGTGGTAGATTGATAGGAATGGCTAGCCTGGCTCTATCCCAGCCTCAGGCAAGCACCCTTGAAAAGCGATCTGTTTCCTTATCTATAACAAGAGGTGCCCAGTGATGTAGAAGCCTGGGAAGCCAAGTGTTACTAGAAACTTCAGATCTGCCAAGCCTCTGCCTGCATCTCTTTCTTCCTTCAGTAAGATTTTTAAAGGTTTATCTATATATTTTTAGTTATTTGTTTGTTTAGTGTGTGTGTTTGTGTTCATATCACATGCTCCTATGGAATCTAAAGAGGGCATTGGATCCTCTGGAAGTAGAGCTACAAGCAGTCATGAGCTGCCAGTCATGGGTGCTTAGGAACTGCATCCAGTCCTCAACAAGAGCTGTGAGTTCTCTTAATTACTGAGTCATCTCTCCAGATCCTGTCAGCAAATATTTTTTCATAAGGATGGATATTTTCATTCACAATGAAAGGCCATTGATGTTGAAATTTACAGTTTTTTTCCTTCGTCTGATCAGTTGAACAAAAGACTAAAATAGAGCTGCCTCTATTTTTGAAGAGTTATTTTGTTTTTAATTTCTGTGTGCTTGTGTGTGGGGGGTGGTGTCTGAACACATGAATGCAGGTTCCCCATTGTATCCCCTGGAATTTGTATTACAAATTTCTGCAGATTGGCCACGTGGGTGCTAGGTAAGAACTGAACTCTAGTCCTCTCTAAGTGCAGCAAGTGTTCCATGTCTCCAGCCCCAGTGATGTCTAATTTCTAAAAATATCACAAGGGGCCACAATCAAATACAAGACCACAGAAGAGAAAGATGACTTAAATCCCATATGGATGCTGGGTAGTCTCAAAGAATTTTAAAATATTAGTCAGAAATTGTTTGCTACATATGTGAAGATGTCTTGCACAGGTCATTCTTCTAAACATGTTGAGTCCTAAGTCAAACACAGTGCTGACATAAGTCAGAAATGATCATTTTACATAAAAATTATCCAAATATTCAATAGGGTTTCCAATAGGGTTTGACTTCATAGTTTTAATGCCATCGGTATTTTCTTATAATTCTACCAGTTTAAAGAGTAACATGCTACCAAAGGAAAAAAAAACTTAACCTACAGGCAATCAAGAAATCACCCATGTTGATTTCATTCATTTAGATTTTTCTAATGAATTTTATTGTCCAGACCAGAAGCAAATGAACCAATTAAAAGGGTTAGATTACTAATACTCCCCATTCAATAAAAACTTTTCTGGGGGTTGAGGGGATGACTCCATCACTAAAGAGCATGCCCTCTAATCATGAGGACCTGGGATCAATTCACAGACCCCACATAAAAATGTTCATCCTGGTCGTTCGTACTCGTCACCCCAACACTGGGATCATGAAAACTGGAGGATCCCTGACCTTGACAGCCAACAGAGTAACCAGTGATCTCGCCCACCTTGACATGGGCTTATCACAAAAGACAGCTTTCCTAAGGATGACACTTGACTTTCAGCTGCCTGAATTAGATGCTCAGAGATGAATTGGGATGTTCAGCACTTTCGTTCAGTTTGTTTGCTCATTTCACTTATGATTTAGCATAAGAAATTGTAGGTCATATATATAGCAAGTGAAACACAGTTTCTAAAGATATGGAATGTGTAAAATGTATTGATGATGCATAGGTCCACCGAAGAGCCAGATACTTTGAAGTGAGTAGAAATCATAAGAGAGGCTGGGCGTGGTAGTGCAAGTCTTTAATCCTAGCACTTGGGAGGCAGAGGCAGGCATATCTTTGTGAGTTCAAGGCCAGCCTGGTCTACAGAGCAAGTTCCAGGCCAGCTGGGGTTACAGGGAGACCCTGTCTCAAAAAGATCACAAAAAGAAAGAAAGAAAGAAAGAAAGAAAGGAAAGAAAGAAAGAAAGAAAGAAAGAAAGAAAGAAAGAAAGAAAGAAAGAAAGAAAGAAATCATAAGAGAGGGAAAGAAGTATTATGGGAGATTAGGGGCAACAAGAAAGAGTGTGACTTCAGGCTGGAAGGGCCTCAGGAGAGATCAACATGGGGAGAGAAAAGGTGGGGAAGAGAACCAACAAAACAAATCTTGTTTGAAAATGACATAAAGAAACCTAATGCTCTGCACACCAATTACAAAATTAAAGTTAAAAAGCAAAAATGAAAAGAATAACACTTTTAGTTCTTTTGTTGCTAGATTTGCAAATCTATTTGAAGTAATGAATTCTGTAAATTGGAATATCTTAGCATTAAAATATGATGCTAGAAAAATACAGGAAGTATGAAATATATTTTTTCATATATTTGAACTGGCATCAGGTTCCACCACAAAAGAGCAACACAGAAATTAACTTAAAGGCTGCCCCAGCTATGTTATAACATGATTAGGAAATCTTGGAGCCACACAGCTCTTTCTCCTGTTCATGCCTCTAGTAGGTGAACCAGTATCACTATTTAAAGATTTATTTTTACTTCTCCATTTATGAGTGTGTGTGTGTGTGAACATTCTTGTGTGCAGTTGTAATCCAGTATCTTAAATAGAGCATTTAAATAGACTGTCTCAATCCTACCGAGTTGTGTAATAGATGAACAATATGGGATACAAATACAAAGGAAGTTGTAGGATATTGAAAAGACCCTTACGGACTCATGTCATATACTCCAAATGAACACTTTCCCATCCTTATAAAGTTCTCATAAGAGGAAGAAATGTATCCATATGTTCTGCAATCAATTAGCTGACAATATTGCCACATACTTTGTCTTAACAGCCTGTTCTGCTCTACTGACTTACAAACATTGGCTTAGGTCCAGTTTGTATAAGAGATTAACTTTATCAGAGTCTGTGAACATAAAGGCAGAAGCCGATTCATGTGACTGTGGTCAGAACACCATAGCCAACACAAAAATAAAAAGGGGGGGGGGACAAAGACTGCCTCATTCATTGTGAAAGACGTGTGCATGAATTATGAAAGCTTTGGCAAAAATAATAATAATAAAACACTTGGTGGTGTTACTTGACCATGATCACCAAAATCAGTTCCATTATTTTTTATGGAACTGGTACTGTGAATGCTGATTAAATAAGGAGCTGAATACCATCAGGTCTCCGAGGAAAACATTTTCCCATCATGGATGATGAAGGGTTACTAAACTAAAAATTTATAGTAAAGCATAAAATGTTTCTTTTGGTTGTTGTTTTGACTTTCAATTTTTGAAAGAAGTTCTGCCTAGTGGCCCAAGCTGGATTGAAACTCACTATAGAGACCAAGCTTATCTCAATCTCACAGAGATCTTCTGCCTCTGCCTCCTGAGAACTGGAGTTAAAGGGTGCTCTACCATGCCCAACTAGGAGGTATGCCTTTTTAATTTTTTTTTATTTATTTAATCAGTAAGTACGCTTAGGCAATAAACATGAGGAATGTCCACACCAGTCTAGCTTTCTGTACCACACAGGTTCCCAAGCCCAGTTGAAGAGGGTTGCTTACACACACACACACACACACACACACACACACACACACACACACACACAAAAACCCAGTCCGTTTTTGCTGTAATCTCACAATTCATCCCCCTTCTTTGTCCCTTACGACACCACTTCCAGGAGAGTCCCTGGGCTTTGGAGGGGAGGATGAAAGAGAATGAGAGATAGAAGATACAGTTTGTTTTTCTTCTTTCCCCTCTCTTTCCCTCCCCCCTCCCCTGCCCTTCTTTTTATGAAGTGACATGTTGAATTCTTTTTTATTTCCTTTTTTTAACAATAAGTAGTAAGTTATGAGTACAAGTATCCTTCATGTAAAACCATTTTGCAAGCAGCTATGCCCAAACCCACACAGCCCAAGGCTCCCACCATCCAGCTGGGGGGCTTGTATGTGCAATCATGTTGATCAAATAAGTGTCCAGTCTATATTGCTGTAGTTTCACCATTCACCCCAATCACAGCCCTTACATTTTCCCATGCCCCCTCTTCTGCAGATTGTTCCCTAGGCTTAGAAAAGGGGCACAGGTGGATGAGAAGCAAAACAGTCTACTTTCTCTGGAAATGTCTTTTTGGACACTGATCAGTTCTGGCTGTTTCCTTTCATGGGCTGACAGTTTGTCCAGGAATAACCTTTCAATCCTACTAATGAAGCACAAGCAATTAGATATACAGGTATTTAAACAGTACTAATTATTATGGTAGGTTACTTTGGTATAGACACAGGTGTTTGGATGGTATGCTAATCCATGAATTATATTTTTTCTGTAAAAGATGACAAGGTCTTACTGTGGCTTATAACATCTCCTAACCACTAGAGGATGTAAGCTTGTGGCATCATCTGTAGGTTATTCCTCCAAGGAGAGAGCTAATAGCCAATTAGATTTGGGATATACAGACATGTGGCTGCCACTGCTGTACAGTATTTCCAGGCAGGTGAGGTGTAGCTGATGCTGACTGAGGAGTCTTGCTTGATGCAAGGAGACCAATATTTGCTTTATTGGTTTAGTGGCCTTTGGTAACACTCTCTGGATTCCAGAGACCAACTGTACACTTGTAAGTACGGTCTCAATACATCTTTCCCATGCTTACATCAGGTCTTTGACAGCAGGGCCTTACTGCATCTCTTCTTGCAGGTATCCCAGTTTACAGGCAAGAAGACTTTACCTTTTTTTTGGGGGGGGGGGACTTGGATCCCCTGGCCAACATCTCCTTGGCAGGATAATCCATTGCTGATATCAGAGCTCTCCTGTATTAATATATTTGGCTTAAATGAACAGCTTAAAAAGACTTTAGTATTATATTTGGCTCTAAATAGAGAATAATCCTTTTCACATTTCCTATGTCTATTAGTCAATTAAAGAAAGTAGTTATACCGGTTTTATAAGAGATTACCTCTATAACAGTTGGCTCTAAGTTACAGTTAGAGAATGACTTCATTAATATCATGTATTTCTTTGTTCTATGAAAAGGAGTTAAGAAAGTCTCTCTTATTAAAACTTTGCAGCACCTGGAAGGTAAGGTTCATTAGGACTCATTATAAACAGTTGTTACCACTAGAATCCACAGAGATGTTTGATTCCTGCAGCAGTCTGAGGCTTTTCTTCCTTTCAATGTTTAGATGGGCCAACTTCTCTGCTGGTGTTTCTTGGTACAACCTGCACAATGCAAAGCTGTGTCTTTTCTTTCTCAGCCATTAAGTTGGTGACGTTTTGACCTGTGGGAACATGTGAATCTTTTCCCTTAGTTAGTTTTAAGATTTAAATTGAAAAATTTTACAAAAAGTTTTAATATATAACTGTATCCCTCCCTTTTTCCTTTTTTACTTTAGGTTTTTATTTTTTAACCCATGAGTCTGAAAAAGGCTGTTGTAGTACACATACCTATAGGCAGGAATCAAGGTGCAGATTTCATTAAATTTACACAAGCTGTTTTGGGTGACTGTATGTTGTTAATTTGGGAAGCAAAGTTAATTCCTTAAGTTAAATTATCCTACAGTTAAAAGAGAATGTTACAAGATGTTACTGTATAGCACAAAAATTATAGAGAACATTTGTATACGTTAATCCCAAGGTTATTGCTGTACAGATTTTAAGTAAAACAAATGTGGACGATAATTTATATTTCCACTTAACTTAGATGTATTACCATTTTTATTAAAACCTTTATACCAATGTTGTTTAATATAGACATTTTTACTTTTACTAAGTCCTATAATACCATGTAATTTGTAGATAGAGTTTGGGCAAAATTGGATACTTGTTAAAATCACATCAATTAGATATACATTAATCGAACATAGACCCATGTCCCTCTCCTAACCCTTCCATCCCTCCAGATTCACCATTTCAGTCGGTTTTTTTGATGCATTCTTTCTGTTGTTGTTCTTTCCAATATGCATCCCTCCCCACAAGAAATATTTACAACTGGGTTATTGATGCTATCGTCCACAAATGAGGGATAGCATTCATCGTTTGTTTTTCTGGGACTGTGTTAATTCTTGGGACTGTCCACATTCTGTTTAGGATGGACATCTAGCAGTCTTATGATGAGTCGTCTAGCAGTCTCCTTTTAGTTCTAGTAATAAAAGACAAGTAGCAGCACATTAAAATTGTTTACAAATTATTCTATGGGTACAGACACATATGCTTGGAGGTATCTTGGTTGGGGCATTATAACTCTTTAACAAGGAGATGCTAATAACTTTCCAATATGGTGGATAGAGTCCCTTGACATCAGGAGGCACCAAGGCTACAGTGTCAGTAGTGTGTCATACCCCACCAGAGAGCAGGCCATAGATCAAATTGGGTTTTATTTTTATTTTTCTTTCTGTGTATGCACATTTATCAGGCTGCCACTATTACACTACATCTTCTTTGGCATGTAAAAGTGTAGCACAGAAAGTACATTGTGAAGCTTCAGGGACCTTTTCTTTCTAGTGGTTTACATAGTGCTTTCTATGAAGATCAGCTGTTGATTTGCAGTGCAGAATCTCAACATATTTTTTTCATGATCATATCATGCCACATCTTCAGCAATAGGGTCTTACTGTCCATTTCTTATGTGCACCCAAAGTTATAGGCAAATAGCCTGGAAAGATGGCCCAGCAGTTAAGAGTATGTACTGTAATTGTCAGAGACCTGAATTCAGGTCCCAGCACCCACATCAGACAGCTCACAACCACCTATAATTCCAGATCTTTAGGGGTACTGTAGGCACTGCACTCACATGGACATACATATAGATTCATGATATTTTTAGATCTTAATAAAATAAACAGATATTATGTTGTCAAAATTTTTTATTTTAATTTTTCCTTTGATTTCTCTATATAAAAAAGACATGGAAGACACAGTGAATTTTCATTTGGGAGTCCCATTTGGTACAGAAAATCAACCCAAATGCTTTGTCTAATGAAAAGATTCTGGGTACTGGTGGCTGAGCCCTGAGTCCTGAGGCCCTGGCCCTCTGCTTATGTGATTAAAGTATTCCTCTACAGCCACCACACCTTTAATCCCAGCACTCAGGAGGCAGAGGCAGGTGGATCTTTGTGAGTTCAAGGCCATCCTGGTCTACAGAGTGAGTTCCAGGACAGCTGGGGCTATAGGGAGACCCTGTCTCAAAAAGACCAAAAAAAAAAGTATTCCTCTACTACATCATATATTTTTGTTTTCAAAATTAAATCATAGAACATTGGCGGGTGCAGTACTCACTCTATGCAATAAACAACTCAGGTTCTGGAGAAGTATGATGGGTCCAATAAACTCCGTATGTGTTCATGATGGACTGCACCCCAAGAATGAGTCAAAATAGACACCCCCTCTTAATTTACTCTGGTCAAGTACTTTGTCACTGCAGTGAGAAAAGTACTTTACCAATGAGGAATATGACACCTAAAAAATACTAACACCATTGAAAGCTGACAACAAATGGCTGTGAGATCCAGGATTCTAAGTCCCCTTTATATCATAATTTAAACTAATAGCAGAATTTCCTCTGTTTAGGCTTCTCCAAAATATAGAAAGCTATCTCACCCTTTTCTGAAATTTCTGCCCCCATAGTTTATCTCTCAGAGTATTTTTTACTTAATGATCCTTAAAGCTGTCTACTTCTATAGGAGATATTTATACACTGGTCTTACAACCCTTTGAGGTTTGGAGTTTATGACAAAATTCATGTGTCCATTATTTATGCATAATGTTAGTGCATAACATGGTATCTGTGATGGTTGTTAAGGGTTGCTAACTGGACAGAATCTAGGACAGAAGAGACCAGTTTCTGGGCATGTCTGTGGGAGAATTTTTAAATTGTGTTCCCTGAGGTGAGAAGACACACTCTAAATGTGGGCCAGGGTCCGGGACTGTGTAAAATGAGAAGGCAGTTGAACACAGTATGCATTTCTCTCTGGTTCTTAACTTTGGGTGCAGTGTGACCACCATCTCTCAGGCTCCTCTTCCTCATCTTCTCTGCCATGAGCCAGCCATACTTCAAAAGATGAGGCAACATAAACCTTTCCTTCCTGAAGTAACTTTTGTCAGGTATTTTGTTAGAACATTGAGAAAGGTAACCAAGACAGTATTTCATAGAGTACAGGCATTTCGTATTGAGTACAAACAATACTTCCCAGAAGGCTGTTGCAGCATCACACAAAGTTTGGCTTCCTGTTACAGGGGGCTCTTTAACCAGCGAACAGACTCTGCATGATGCACTGCATCACAGCTATACTCATTCTAGCTTGTGTCTCCCTGCTTTGAAAAAACAATGCCAACACGAGGAAGAAAGGGTGTATTTGGTACCATTTGCTTGGATCAGCAAGTGGTACTGGCAAAAATGGATCACCACTTGTAGAAGAACAAAATTACACCCCTACCTCTCACCCTGTACAAAAGTCAACTCCGGATAGATGAAAGACCTCAACGTGAAACCCAAGATTCTGAAGATGATAGAAAAAAAGTTGGCAGCAGCCTACAAGACATAGGCATAGGAAAAGACTGCCTAAATCAGACAGAAGCTGCACAAGAAATAAGATCAACAATTGACAAACGTGACCTTACTAAACTCAAAAGCTTCTGTACATCAAAAGAAATAATCAAGGAAGTGAAGAGAAAACCCACAGAGTGGGAGGAAAGCTTCACAGAAGATACATCTGACAAAGCATCGATTTCCAGAATATATAAACTACTCACAAAACAAAGAAGAAAGAAAACAAATGACTCACTCAAAAGATGGAGCACAGAGCTGAACAGAGATTTCACAAGTGAGGACTTAGAGATGGCTGAGAAACATCTTAAGAAGTGTTCAACATCATTAATAATTAAGGAAATGCAAATCGAAACCACTTTAAGATACCATCTTACTCCAATAAGACTGGCTAGGATTAGAAAACAAATGATACCAAGTGCTGGAGAGGTTGTGGGGAAAGGGGAACACTCATCCATTGCTGGTGGGAATGTAAACTTGTACAGCCACTGTAGAAAGCATTGTGGAGAACCATTGGAAGACTCAAAATGGCCTTGCCACCTGACCCAGTCATACCACTCCTGGGTATATACCCACAAGAATCATCTTACCATGGAGATACATGAGCAGCCAAGTTTATTGCAGCTCTCTTCACAATAGCAAAGAGCTGGAACCAACCCAAGTGCCCCTCAACTCACAGAGTGGATAGAGGAAATGTGGTCCATCTACACAATGAAATTCTATGCAGTGGTAAAGAAAGATGACATCATAAACTTTGCAGGTAAATGGATGGAGCTATAAGATATCATGCTAAGTGAAGTAACACAGTCCTAGAAAAACAAATGACAAATGGTATCCCTCATCTGTGGATGGTAGTACCAATTACCTAGTTGTAAGGTAAACTGAGCAAGGTTAATGTGATCTGAAAACAAATGTGCTCTTATATTGTGAATCCCTTAACAGGTTCTAGAACTAAGCTACCATTTATTTTCAGAATTAGGAAGTTTTGGTATATGGATGAAGGATATGTATGCATATATTAGAGTAATAGAAGATCAAAGGAATGTGGAAAAACGTAGTTTGTCATGACATTATGTCTAACCACATTATTTTATGGGAGATCTTCTTAGTATTTCTTATACAAGACTGCTTGAGCTATTATTCAAGCATTTTCCAAAATATTATACAGTAGGTAAAAGTATCAGGCTGGTGTAACTTAGCCTTTCTGGATGCTGAAGAAGCAAACTTAATGCCCATAACAAATTGGCCAAGGGTCTTAAGGGATAACTTTCTTCCTTGCCCTCAGAGGTCAACTAAGTCCCAGGGGACTACGCATGGGGGCATCTCTTGAAATGTCCTGCAAATGTGAGTCACCAGTTTTCCTGTGCAGGGAGGTCTTGGAGATCAACTAATGGGACTTCAGCCAGTGTCCAGTCAATAAAGAGGAAAATCTGCTCATCATTCAAAAAAGGAAGCCTGGTCTAGCAAGACCCAACTTTGTCCTCAAGTGGCTGGAACTGGTGATTGAAAAGCCAAAAGGAGCCAGGGGCTCCCTCCCCCCCAAAAAAAAAAATCTGAATGACCCCTGAGGACCAGATCCTCAACTGACCTTGAGAAAACAAAAACCTTGGTTAATCCGGACTAACTGTGTGGCCTTAAACATCCAAAAGGAAAGTATAACCATAAATAAATAAATAGTAAGTCCTGATAAATTATACTTCAGGTATAAAACTTGAGATCTTAGTAAAAAGACAAAAGAGCACAGTTGTTTTCCCTGTCTTACTGGCAAGTGCAGCTACCCTGTGGCTGCCACTGCTTTTGCCATCCTTCAAAGATATGAGACACAGCTTTTCACTTGATCTTAGCCAAATGGCCGAGAAGTGATAAGACACAGTTTTTCAACCTTCCAATGAGGACTGAAGACTCATGTCTCTCCAAGAATCCTCCAAACCTTCAGTGCCAGATGGGGACTGCTGAGACATCCAACTTGTGGACTGAGCTACTACTGGAGTTTCTACTTCTTCAGAGTATAGCTTGCCATTGTTGGACTACTCAGACTGTATCATGGGGACCAGTGCAGGAAGATCAAGACAGGACGTGGTGCTTACTGGACCTCATTTGGGGACCAGGGGAAGGGGAAACCCTAGTGTGAAACACAAGGGCAGAACTGATGATGGTTTGGGCTTGCCAAGGAGGAGCCTTCAAACATGACATCTTTCAGCCTAATAAAGAAAAAAATCATAAGCTGAAGATGCTAAAACCTATTATATATGTGGCATGCATATGCGCATATTTTGAAGTGCTGTATATTGGAAAGAATAACAATGACAGAAAAGTCTGTGTCAAAGAACTGACTGGAATGGTGAACTGCTCGAAGCAGTAAACTTTCTGCATCGATAATTTTGAGAGAGACCAAGAAAAAGATGAAAAACATGTTTGGCAGAATGCAGGAGCTCTGGTGGGGTGGGGGGGCAAGGAGGGGGGTACGGGTCTAGATTTGATTTGTAATGTAATTTGATTTGTATGAAATGCACAGAGCTTCAATAAAACATTGGCAAAAAAAAAAAAGAAAGGGTGTATTTGATTTACACTGCCACATCGCAGTTCATCACCAGGAAAATACAGCCGAAACTCAAGCGGTAACATGGAGGCAGGAACTGAAGCAGAGGCCTTGGAGGAATACTCTGTTTCTTAATATTTTATTGAAGTTTTGTGCATTTCATCCAGCATTTCTCAGTCCCGTTTAGACTCACTCCCCTTCCCCTGCTCCCCACCCCACCCGAGTTCATGCATTCTGCCATACCTGCCTTGTATCTTTTTCTCAGTCTTTTTAAAGTTTTGTGGGGTTTTTTATGGAGAGGTTTATTGTTTGGGCCAGAAGGTGACTGTTTCGGTCAGTTCTTTGTCCTAGTCCTTTGGTTGTTGTTGTTCCTTCCAATTCACATTGCTCCAAAATATGCATCTATATTTGTGTCACACATATATCAAAATTATGACATCTGAAAATAAATTATATGTTAAATATATTTAGGAATTCATACTTTCCCTTTTAATTTTATATTACTCTAAAATATGCATACATACTCTCCACCCATATACCAAAATTACAAGGTGTGAAAATAAGTGGTAGGTTAATTCTAGAACCTGTTAAGGGATTCACATTATAAGAGCACAGTTGTTTTCAGGTAAAAAGAAATATAACATTAATATTGCTCACTTTGCCTTACAACTAGGGATTTGGTGCTAGCATCCACAAATGAGGGATACCATTTGTCGTTTGTTTTTCTGAGACTGTGTTACTTCACTTAGCATAATATCTTCTAGTTCCATCCATTTACCTGCAAAGTTCATTATGTCATCTTTCTTTACCATTGCATAGAACTCCATTGTTTAGATGTACCATGTTTTCTTTATCCACTCATTTGTTGATCTGTACTTGGGCTGGTTCCAACTCTTCACTCTTGTGAAGAGAGCTGCAACAAACATAGATGTGCATGTATCTCTGCAGTAGAATGAGTCTCAATGGTGTATACCCAGGAGTGGTATGACTGGGTCAGGTGGTAGGTTCATTTGGAGTCTGTTAAGGGTTCTCCACACTGCTTTCCATAGTGATTGTACAAGTTTACATTCCCATTAGCAGTGGATGACTGTTGGAGGAACACTCTTTACTGGCTGCTTCCTATGGCTTTGTTTAGCTACCTTTCTTGCATGACCCAGCTCCACCTGCCCAGAGATGGGCTGGACCATCCTACATCAATCAACAATTAAGAAAATGCCCACAGGCCAATCTGATGGAGAAAATTCCTCAATTCAGGTTCCTTCTTCCCAGGCACATCAAGTTGTTGACCAATATTAGCCATCACAATACCTGAAAGCAATCATTACCTCTTCTTTGCCCTATCAGACTAAGGTGGTTTTCCCTTACTGACCCATTTTACATATGCTCAATGAATTTTACATCTTATTTATACTCTAGCTATAATCAATAACCATGCTTTTGTCTACAGTCTCTGCCATCTCTAGAAAGACTGTTTTTTTTCCTGTTTTCCTGTTTATACTTCAGTTCTTCTAAACTCATTTTTAGATCTTTCTAGCCCCAGTTCATTTACCAATGAGGCTTCTCTTTTAAAAAAGTGAAAGTCTCCCATTTCTAGTTTTGTTGCTTTTAAAAAATGTTCCCATGTAAATGTCTCCAATTTTTCTCTATATGTAGCACTGTCCTGAATCTGACTTTAAAACTTTCAAATAAGAATGCTCTGTCCTACACATGACTTTTACAAATGACAAGCAATTAGCCTATAACAGAATGCTCTCTCTAAGCATGTAACAAGTGTTAAGAGACATACAGAATAAGAAAATACCACTATGTTTAATTGTCATTGTGACAATTCCCACCACTTCCTTAGGGTTTAAGGGTCTGTTGCCATTCTGCCAGGGCTCCAAGTGAGCCAGTCATTAACACAATCTATTAATGTGTTTAACCACTGGCAGATGTTCCCTTACACCGAGTTGACAACAGATTTATTCACATCAAGCTTTATTTGTGCAACCATCTTGCCCCACCATATGCACAGCCATTTGATCAGTAGGAGTTATTAGCTTGTTCCCATTATTCTCAGGGTGGTAGAAAACCAGTGGAAAGAAATTAGCTCTTATGGGTGTACTCCAGATGTTCAGTACTGAGAGTTTAGACCTTCCTTAAATTCAGATAGAACATTATATATGTATGACTAGATGTCTTGAGATCTGCTGTCAGGGATTCTTAAGTACCTGTGTTTTACTTCTTATTTGCTTATGCTTTGTAGTTATTTATCACAGGTAGAAATGTGTTATGTCCTTTGTAACATACCACTGGCATTAGTTATTACCCTAGAATATATGATATCCACAGTGCTTACATTGCCAGTGAATTGGCTAATAATGTTCTTTAATTATTAATCACTCTTATGAGCCAATGGAACAAAAGATAGTTATTTTGAACAGATAGTTTAAAATAAGCAGTATTCGGTTATGTAGAGATGGATCAACAGTTAAAAGCACTGGCTGCTCTTGCAGAAGTCCTAGATTCAGTTGCCAACACGCACATGGCAGCTAAGAACCATCCATTAGTCAGTTCCAGGGCATCTACTGCCTTCTTCTGATCTCAAAAGGCATTGCATGTATGGGTGCCCTTGCATGCAGGCAAAGCATTCATACACATAAAATAAAAATACATCAGTAAATAAAATAAAATAATCAGTATAAGAAGTATTGTAATGAATAGTATCTGTGTGTATATATCAGAAAGGACACATATGTGTATTTATCTATATATCAGAATACTGAGAAGCCATCTATCACATGGTTTTGATTTGGAGTATGATTTGTCCATGCAAAAGCTCATGTTGAGGGGATTATAGAAATGGTTCAGTCAATCAACTCCTTGCCTTGCAAGAATGAAGACCTGAGTTTCACCCCAGAATCCATGTGAAAAGCTGCATGTGGTGGCATACCCATGTAATCCCAAGTCAAGGCAGAAGAAGGCGTGTCTGTCTTGACAAGCACCCTGGGCAGCCAGTCTAACCAAATCAGCAAGTAACATATTGAGATTCATTGAGGCTAACAGCAAGGTAGACAAGAATGACACCAAAAAGTGTACTCTGGCTTACACACACACACACACACACACACACACACACACACACACACACACTAATTCAGTTCAGATTTAAGTACTCACTGTGCAGTTTTAGGAAGTGAGCCCTAATTGAAAATATTTGATTCATAGTGCAAACATTTCTTGACTAGATTAGTGCTGTCACAAGAAAGTCAAATTTCCTTTGCAACTCTGACCTAGCAAGAGGGTTATAAAGCAGGGTTTGTATTGCTACTTCCACACAGCCACTTGTCCTTCCTCTTCTGGCCATGAGGTCATGCATGACACTCACTGCAGTCTTAGGATTTCCAGAACCATGATTCAAAATAAAGCTATTTAATCTCAAGGATTCCATGACTATAAAGGACCGTAGACTGTCAAACACACACACTTATGGATTTTTATTTGCATATGAAACTTAAGAAAATGATTGTCGTACCATCCAAGTGTTTGACACATTTGCTAACAAAACTAGATTATGTTTGTAACTAGAGGCAGCTAGTCCTAAACAGACGCACCAGGGAGTTTGAAGAAAATAAAGATCAGTCTATGATGGGTAGTCTTCACCTTCAACTTCATTAGCTTTAGAATTACCTAGAACACACACCTCTGGGAGTGTCTGTGAGGGCATTCCCAGAGAGGCTTAGATAAGAATGAAGGCTCCCCTGAATATTGGTGATGGTTCCCATGGGCTAGGGACTGAGTAAGCTGTAAACAGGAGCTGAGGACTAGCTTTTTCCTCTGTCTGCTTCCTGACTGTGGAGTTGCTGTGGCCAGCTGCCTCACGCTCCTGCCAGTACAGATTCCCTGTCATGATGGACTTCATGCTCGCAAAGAATATGAGCCAAGTCAAGCCTTCCCCCTTGCATTGTTTTTGTCAGATATTTGTCACAGTGATGAGAAAGCCAGCTTATCCACGGTCTCAAAGCCATTACGATTGTAATAGAGATGGATGCTGGGAAAGAAGTCAGCGGACTAAGTAGGAACGTTTCCTTCAATTTTTAGAACAAAAAAGAACAAACAAAGCCTTACTGGGAAGGAGAGAACCTCAGAGCATCGCATACTTCCTGGTAAGTGACCTTCAAAGTCAGCTCCATTTGGCCAGCACAGCTCATGGTTGGCCATCCTAGGAGATAGATGACAGCTGTGAGGAACATGGAAGCCGCATGCCTTCTCCTTGCTATTCCAGTGAAGAATACTAAGACAAACACGAAGAGCAGGAAGTCCGAGTACAAACTGGAAGAGCAAAATCAGATTTGATATCTTGTAGCCACAAACCAATCTCATAGTCAAGATTTATCAGCCAAATATGGTTGTTGGTCTCCACACACTCTCCCTCCATCAGAGACACCAGGTCCCTCCTCCACGTGCAGGTGATTTGGGGAGGCTTAATGTCAAATGCGGTAATTCTGAAAGCCAAAAATCCAAATATTGCAATCCCTGTTTAAAAGAAGCCTTCGGGGATGGAGAGATGGCCTAGCAGTTAAGAGCGCCAACTGCTCTTACAGAGGACCAGGGTTCGATCCCCAGCACCCACATGGTGGCCAAGAGCTGTCTGAAACTCCGATTCCAGGAGAACTCCAGTTCCGACACCCTCTTCTGAACTCCGCGGCATTGCACAACACGGGTGCACACACCTGCATGCAGACAGTACATTCATACACATACAGAAATAAATAAAAAAATTTTTTAAAAATTAAAAAAGAAGCCTTCGTGAAGTAGGAAGGTGCATTCTGAAGTAAGGATTGGTGCATCTTCATTCAGATGCAGGATGCTGCATCCTATAGGGCAGAATGACTCTCCAGAAACCTAGTCAAGCAGTAGTTCAAGTGCATTCCTGACTGTCTTCAGGTGGGAGTTGAGGGAATTTAAGGAGCTTATAAACAAGGAAGTCAGGGACCTAAAAGAAGACAGGGATAAACTGAAAGAGGACAACGATAAATTGCGGAATGAAATTACAAAAGCTACAGAAGCACTGAAGAAAATTCAAGTTGAAATGAAGAAAGAAATGGAACATTCCACAAACAACTTGGAAAGGATGCGAGAAGCTCTTAATAATAAAATGGATGAAGTAGAAAATAGAATATCAAGATTGGAAGACAGTATAGAAGAATTGGATAAATCAAGCAAAGATTACAAAAATTAAAAAAAAAAAGACACAAGAATGGAATAATCAGGAACTATGGGATACTATGAAAAGACCAAACCTATGAATTATAGGGAGAGAAGTGGAAGAAAGCTCACAGGATAATGAGGTCTTCAACACAATTTTAGAGGAAAATTTTCCCAAATTAAAGCAAAAGATATCTTTACAAATACTAGAAGCATATAGAACACCAAGCAGACAGAACCAGAAAAGAAATTCTCCATGCCATATCACAGTAAAAAAAAATAAGATGTTCAAAGTAAAGTAAAGATACTGAGGGCTGCAAAAGAAAAGCAACAAGTTACCCACAAAGGAAAACCTATCAGAATTGCAGCTGATTTCTCATTGCAGATGATGAAATCCAGAAGAGCTCATTCAAAAATATTCCCAGTTCTAAAAGACTATAGATGTCAATCCAGAGTACTGGAGTTGACTACAGAGTACCTTATCCAGCAAAAAAAATATGTCTATTATAATTGAGGGAGAAAGTAAAGGAATATTTTCTTTCTAATAAGCCATCCCTGCAGAGACTATTTCAAGCAATACAAGGAGTGGAGGGCAGGGATGACTATAACCAGTCAATACCAGAAAACAAATGATACTACCATTATGGAAATAATAATAAATAAAATAAATAATAAATAAAAATATATAATAAAATTTTATAATAAATAAAATTATATAAATTAAAAATAAATAAATAATAAAATAAATAATAATAAATAAAATCCTAGGGTAAGAATATATTAGAAATCAAAATGATTGGAAGCAAATTAATTCTTTCAGCAACAGTTCTAAATATCAATGGATTGAACTGTCCGGTTAAGAGATATAGACTTGTAGAATGAATTAAGAAACAAAACTCATCTTTTTTTTTCTTATCTGCAAGAAACCTACCACACCTTTCATCTGGATGGGTATAAATATTGCAAAGATTAGTAGAAAATAACATATTTGTACTGGTTTGAAGTGGTTTGATGTTTCAGAGTGGAATGGTATAAACACTAAAGCCAGTTTACTAATGGTCTAAATGGGATTATAACTACCCTGGGTTGTGGTTGTTTTCCAGACCTTTCCTGCCTTGTACTGGACTTCCAGTTGTAGATATGGATTAAAAGGGCATAGACAACTAAGGGGTTACCTTTAACTACTGAAAGTTTTTCTTTGTCTCTGTATATTGTGCAACTGTTATTTTTGATATCTGTTCTGCCCATTTCAAGATAATTTGATTCAAGAAAACCTAGGTTTACTTCCCTGACTAGTGGTATGCAGCCCAGAAGGAGACAGTTTGGAGGGACTTGATAGATTTTATCAGATTAATTCCAGTCAACAGGTATGTTCCCTGTTATTGGAAAACTATAAACCAGGATATGGGGTTTGGAAAAGTAAAAAGACTACTCCTGTTTGTAGTAAATTGTTTACATTTAAGATGCACCTAAAGTTGTTTACATCTCTCTCATCAGCTTTGCCTGCTTATCCTATGGTGTTAAATCAGTAAATGTTTATGCAAGGCTTCTTGGACTTTTCTTCGAGCTTTATCTAAATACAATACAGTAATTAAAAGTATCCAATTGGTGTAACAACTTTTTTGGATGCTTAATGCCCTACTTAATGTCCATACCAATTCAGCCAAGGGATTTTAGGGTCAGTTTTGTTCCTTGCCCTCTGAGGTCAATTATTCCAAGGAAATTTTATACAGAGGGATCTCTTAAAATGTTCTACAATTGTGAGTCACCAGGCTTCCTGTGCAGGGAGGTCTTGGAGATTCATTAACAGTACCCCAGCCAGTATTCAGTCTATAAAGAGGAAGGTCAACATAGAGGAAAGTACACTTAGGCTTCAAAGGGGGGCTTGATCTAGCAAGACCTGACCTAATCTTCTGTAGATGGAACTGGTTAAGAATGGAGAGAAGGAGCCAGGTGCTCCCCCTTTGAAAACCCGAGTACCCCCTGAAGACCAGAACCTCAAATGACCTTGAGAAAACAAAGTTTGGTTAATCTGGGATAATTGTGTGGACTTAAACACCCAAAAAGAAATTATAACCAAAAGATAGTCAATACATTTCTCTTAAAGCCTGAAAAATTTTGCATCCAGATATTAGGCTTAAAGTTATATGAAATAGACTTAAACAGGCATAAAACCTTAGACCTTGATTAACAGTGAAGGGTCACCTGCAGCCAAAGGACAAGCCCACTATTGTTTTCAATTAGTGCTTATTAATAAAATTTACTCTTTCTTTTTAGCAACTATCTAAGTGGAAACTCATATCCTGACTATTAAAACACCTGAAAAGCAGTCCTAAGTCCAGACACCATGGACAAATGAACAGAAGAAGAAACCTAATAAATAAATGGATGCTTAGAAACTCCTTAGATTTTTTTTAAATTTTATTTATTTTATTTATTTATTTATTTATTTATTTGTTTGTTTATTTATTTATTTATGTGATTGTACTGTCTGCATGTAGGTTTGTGCACCCATGTCGTGCAATGCCGCAGAGATCAGAAGAGGGTCTCGGATTCCCCTGGAACTGGAGTTCTCCTGGAATTGGAATTACAGATGGTTCTCAGCTGCCATGTGGGTGCTGGGGATCTAACCGGGTCCTCTGCAGAGCAGTCGGCACTCTTAACCGTTAGGCCATCTCTCCAGCCCCGAAACACCTTAGCTTTTTAACCTTCCAATATGGACTAAAGACTCATGTCTCTCCAAGAATCCTCCAAACCTTCAATACCAGATCGGACTACTAAGATACCCAGCTTGTGAACTAAACAGCTAAGGGGATTTCAGCCTCATCAGAATATAGATTGCCATTGTGGGACTACCTGGGCTGTATCATGGAGGCCATTACAGAGGGATCAAGACAGGACTCATGCTTACTGGACTTCATTTGGGGGACCATGGGAGAGAAAGGCCCCAATGTGGAGCAAAAGTGCAGGATTGATGGTTGTTTAGGATTGCCAAGAAGGAACCTTTGAGCACTTGCTTAAGGAAAACATGACATCTTTTAGGAAAAAAAAAAGTCCTCCAATTCAAGTAATATGTATATGTATGCATATATTTATGAATATACAACTATATATATAGTTATATATAACTATATATATAATTATAGTATATTAATATATATTTTTTTTATATAGATAATATATATTTATATATATCAGATATATATTCTGTAAGCAATACAAGTTGGAAGAGAACAACAAAAGAACTGAAAAAACTATGGAGATCAGAAAAAAAGAGCAGGACTGTATGCAGAGTGCAGGGACTTGGGTGGGAGGGGGGCATGGAAAGGAAGTGACTCTAGATTCTGAGAGAATCATGTGTGACTTATGAAAAAGTTTTTAATAACAATAATAATCAAAAAACTAAAAAAATAAAATAAAATCATAAAAAAGAAATTCTAATGGACTTTTAAGCTGGACATTGGAATTCACCCTGTTCTTACTCTTCCTGGTCCCCTGCCTAGATCATGTACTTAACTACTCTTGCCTTCACTCTTTCACCAGTGCCAGTCAAAGACTATTTCCCCTCTATAGCTATGCTTTTGGGGGTCTTTTAGATAGACTGTCTGAATGGGGGATACTCCAGTTGCCACACAAAAAATCGCTTTTCAGCATGTAAAAAGTCGGAGCAGTCAGCGTCCTGATTCCCTTCTGGCAATTGGAGTGACCTTCTTCAGAGGTTAGCATAACTAAACAGGAGCTAGAAATTGACTAGGCAGTTTAGGGATGAGATACCCCCCCAAGAAATTGCCCAGACTCTCAGCTGAGAACTCAAGGCTTCTTTGAACAACCAGTAAACTCTTATCTCTTATCCTTCTGGTAGCCCTGAAAGAGAAAAAAACAGAAAAGAAGAAGAAGAAGAAGAAAGAAGAAGAAGAAAGAAGAAGGAGGAGGAGAGAGGAGGAGGAGGAGGAGGAGGAGGAAGAGGAAAGAAAGAAAAAGGGAAAGGGGAGAAAAGTAAAGAAAAAAGAGAGAATAATTATATAGCAAGCCCTGCAGACTTATTCTTTATTTCACTGGAAAATAAATGGAAATCCCCCTCTTTTATTCTTTTTTTTTTTTTTACTTTGTTTTGTCATTGTCATTTTGCATTGTTTTTGTTTTCTTGTGACAAGAAAACATAAAAATAAAATGAAAAAATGATTTTTACCTAAGTGACTTTGAATGTGTGTGTGTGTGTGTGTGTGTGTGTGTGTATGTGTGTGATGTATGTATACCCTCATGTGTGCCACAGTTCTTGTGCACTTGGAAGCCAGAGGATTACACTGTGTGTCCTTGCCTCTCCATCATATTGTATTCCCCTGACTTGGAGACTCTTGCTGAACCTGGAGCTAGCCTGTCACCAGGGAGCCCAGTGACCCCCTGTCTCTGTGTAGTGCTGATTACAGGCTAGCTTGAGGTGCTGAAGACGGAACTCAAGTACTGCCACTTGCACTTGCACTTTCTCTTACCCCATTGCGCCATCTTCCCAGCTCTGGTACATGGCTTTTAATCAAGGTCCTTTAGACTCACTTTTACTGGTGATATAATTAACCTTAACAAAGATCCATATCAGAGCCAAGATCCTGCAACTACTAAACAGTACAGCCAAATATGAACCACAGGAATTTTATATAATTTTTTAAATTTATTTTTGTATGTGTATAAATGTATTGTCTGCATGCAAGTTTGTGCACCCGTGTCGTGCAATGCCGCGGAGGTCAGAAGAGGATGTCGGATTGTCGGATTCCCCTGGAACTGGAGTTCTCCTGGAATTGGAGTTTCAGACGGTTCTCGGTCACCATGTGGGTGCTGGGGATCAAACCCGGGTCCTCTGTAAGAGCGGTTGGCGCTCTTAACCGCTAGGCCATCTCTCCAGCCCTGCAGAATTTTATATAATTTTTTATACTTCAGTAGAAGATATGTTCTGTTATTTTTGCTTTGAAGTCTAGAATTTCTGCCCATAACATCCCCAGCAACACAAATTAAATGAAGCTTATTCATCACTCATCACTAACAGAATAAGAATGAGAAAGATCTTGTGCCTGGTCTCAGCAGTGTTGAAAAATATTTATAATTTCCTTAAAAGCTTCCTGTCTTCTAAGGAGACTTCAATCAGCATTAGCAGAGATCATGCCCTTGAAGTGACATTCACAAATCTGAATTTCAGTCCTCTCTTCCTTAATGGAGGTCAACTTTTCTCCATGCATTATTCATTGCAACCTATGCTGCTGTTTCTCCAGAAACAGGCACTACTGTGATCTGTTCTCAGCTGGCAGAGCACAGAGAAATTAATAGCAAAACAGGCACATGTTCTACCCGTGAGCATGGAATGTGATTGTGCAACCAAGATATTTCACCAAGGCAGATCATGAGGATGGGAAGCACAGTTTGTACAATTTTGATACTGAGCACTGCAGGCAGATCCATTTACTTTATTCTTGAATTAAATCATAACCAGTTTTGTAAAAACAGCAAATAGAGCTCTTTCCTGCCCTTACCCTCCTCTTCTTCCTTTTTCTCTTCCTTCTCCTCTTCCTCCTCCTCCTTTTATTCTTCCTCCACCTCCTCCTCCTCTACTTCCTCCTACTTCCTCTTCCTCCTCTTTCTCCTCCTCCTGCTGTTCCTCCTCACTTTTCTCCTTTTTCCTCTTCTGAACAGAGCCTCACTTTGTAGCCCACACCAGTTTGAAATCCCTCTCTTCCTGGCTTAGCCTTCTGAGTGCTGAGACAGGAGACATACAATTATCAACATCATGCCCAGCTTTCTGATCTTTGCCAAGTGAAATATTTTTGTTGATGCAAATAATACAAACAACTAGTCTCTCAGTGGAAATTTTAAGGGGAAAGGAGTATGTGAAGTCAAATGATAATGTCATGAAATTAGACTCAAAATTATCACTAAGTATAGAATATATTTGTTTTTTTCCTCTTTGCCTTCAATGACTCCTTCTTCAAGTTGATCATCTTAAACCTTTTTGAAGATTTTTTATCCTACTTTGTTTTATATTTTAGAATGCACTGTGTATATATATATATATATATATATATTTACATTTCAAATGCATGACTTTTTAACAAGATAAGAATGGTAGTGAATGGTATCTTTTCAGAATGTAAGAAACTACCATTAGAAGCTATCATTGGTCCAAGATTGTGGATGAGTTTGAAGAAGGGACCAGCAGAATGGAATGTCTAAGCTAAAATAAAATAAGACAGTTTTAGAAATACAAATATTACAGGAGTCTCATGTGCAGAGAATCTACTTTTAAAGTTTGGGGGGGGAGGGGAGACATAGAAGTAGAAAGAAGATTACAAAGAAGAGCAAAAAGTCTTAGTGGTGTGAGAGGTGGGAGAAGAGAATATATGGGACACATATAACATGACATCAGAACCGGGGACTAAGTGAAGATGAGGAGAATCATTGCAGGGCCAATGATTCAGTAAGGGTGAGGTGGGGTTGAATAAAAGAAAGCGTAATGACATTTATGAAAATGGTATGATATTTTATATGCTGACTTCAAATGAATGAAACCAATACATATAACAGAGCTTAAATGTTTAATGATCTTCATATGGGAAATTTTTCTGCAGTATCATAATGTAGGTTTGGGACAGGAGAATGATTAAACAATCCCAGAGATGAATGATAACAATACGGATTTAACACAATCAGAGATCTTTCTGTGAAATGCCAAATCCATCTACAATGGAATTCTACACCTAAGGCTCAGGGAACACTCAAGCATCTCTCAGTTCTCATCAAGGAAAGCCCCTCATGAAACAGAGGTTCGTGCACATAAAAGGATGCAGATGGCCAAAGGGTAGAGAATAAGAGTCTGTAGAACGTAGGTTCTTAGACAGGTCCCTAAACTTCACCCACCCAGGGCTCAGGAACCATTGAGGAAGAGGGGGCAGAAAGACTGTGAGAGCCAGGGAGGAGGAGCATGACCTTATGGAAATAGAGTCCTACAGTCTCCTGGGACCCTGCTCACATGAACCTACAGCAGTGGTGTCAGCATACACAAGACCCATGGAAACCCAAGCAGACAAAAACCCAGCACAGAACTGTGGAAATGGGCAGCAGAACTGTATCTTAGCTGAAGAACTCTTGGCAGCTGCTTATCCCTGGGTGAGGAAGAGCTGATTTTAAAGGGAAGGACTCTACACAGGCTGACTAGACCTCAGTGGATAAGCTTGCACTGAGGAATCTTTGGGGACACTAACTGTGCACAATAGGCCTTAACATCAATTACAGGGTGTATGAAATCCACTTGGAGGGTATGGAAGAGTGACAATGGTGAGAGAGTGCAAAGATGATTAAGATGTTCTGAATGAAATTCACATCAATTCAATAATATATATGTATATATGTAAATAAGATTTTTTTCATTTTCAGTATTTTTCAAAGCCAATTTTTATTGAATCTCTGTGCATTTCATACAAAATTACAAATCAAATCTAGACCTGTGCCCCCTTTTTGCCCCCCACCCCACCAGAGCTCAGGCATTCTGCCAAAAATGTTTTTCATCTTTTTCTCGATCTATCTCAAAATTCTCAATGCAGAAGTTTACTCTTTCAAGCAGAAGTTCACCATTTCAGTCAGTTCTTTGAGGCAGTCTTTCTGTTGTTGTTGCTGTTGTTGTTGTTGTTCCTTCCAATATGCATAGTTCCAAAATATGTACATATGCATGTCACATATATAATAGGTTTTCGCATCTTCAACTTATGATTTTTTTTCTTTATTAGACTGAAAGATGTCATGTTTGAAGGCTCCTCCTTGGCAAGCCCAAACCATCATCAGTTCTGCCCTTGTGCTCCACGCTGGGGTTTTCCCTGCCCATGCTGATCAAATGAGGTCCAGTAAGCACTGTGTCCTGTCTTGATCTTCCTGTACTGGTCTCCATGATAAAGTCTGGGTAGTCCAACAATGGCAGTCTATACTCGGAAGAAGTGGAAATTCCAGTAGTAGCTCAGTCCACAAGTTGGATGCCTCAGCAGTCCCCATCTGGCACTGAAGGTTTGGAAGATTCTTGGAGAGACATGAGTCTTCAGTCCACACTGGAAGGTTGAAAAGCTGTGTCTTCTCACATCTTTAAAGGATGACAAAAGCAGTGGCAGCCACAGGGTAGCTGCACTTGTCAGTAAGACAGGCAAAACAACTGTGTTCTTTTATCTTTTTACTAAGATCTCAAGTTTTATACCTGAAGTACAATTTCTCAGGACTTATTTATTTATTTCTGGTTATACTTTCCTTTTGGATGTTTAAGGACACTCATTTAGCCCAGATTAACCAATGTTTTTGTTTTCTCAAGGTCAGTTGAGGATCTGGTCCTCAAGGGTCACTCAGGGATTTTTTTTTAGGGGGGGGTGTAAATAAATTTTTTTTAAGACAGGTCCTTTTAACAAGTTCATCTCAAAGTCAATTAGAAACAAAGCAAGATGTGGCAGTATATGTCACAGGCTCCCTTCATAAGGGAGCTCATTCTTCTTCAGGGAGAAAGGCTAGAGGAGAATCAGGAAGACACAGAAGAAAGGCTGTCAGAGAGCCAGTGGTGAGCATCTGGGGTGAAGATCAAAGAAGACTGGGTGTGCCTCCTTCTCTTTGCTAACCCTTCTTCCTCTTCCATTATCTACAGTATGACCTAAATGTCACTTCTGTCTGTAAAGATTTTAAACTTGCAAACAATGAGCACCTTACATCAGCCCAGTGTGTGTGGCCAGGCTGAAGACATAAATTCAAAATTCCAACAACTAATCTGCCTCTAAATATTATCAATAAAATTAGAAAGCAAAAGTGTTAAAAGTATTACTGAGACTATTGTGAGTGGGAAGGTCTCATTGTACTCTTTCTTCAGTTGCTTGTTGTTGGTGTAAAGAAAGGCCACTGATTTTTCTAGGTTAATTTTGTATCCTGCCACTTTACTGAAACTCTTAATTTTTCTAGGAGTTTTCTGGTGGAGTTTTTATCATCCTTCAGGTAAACTATCATATCATTTGCAAAAAGGGATAATTTGACTTCCTCTTTTCCAATTAGTACTCCTTTAATTTCCCTTTCTTGCCTTATTGCCATAGCAAGTGTTTCAAGGTCTATATTGAAGAGGAGTAGTGATAGGGGGCAGCATTGCTAGGTTTCTGCCTTTAAGGGGAATGCTTCTAATTTTTCTCCATTTAGGATTATGTTGACAGTGGGTTGGTTGTATATGGGTTTGATTATGTTGAGTAATGTTCCCTTCAGTCCAATTCCCTCTAGAACTTTAAACATGAAGAGATGCTGGATCTTGTCAAAGGCATTTTCTGCGTCAATTGAGATGATTGTCTGATTTTTGTCCTTCAGTCCATTTATGTGTTTTATGATATTTATTTATTTACATATGTTGAGCCATCCCTGCATCTCTGGTATGAATCCAACTTGATCATGATGGATGATCTTTTTGATGTGGGTCTTTATGCGATTTGTAAGTATTTTGTTGAGAATTTTTGCAACTTATGTTCATTAATGAGATTGGTCTATAGTTTTCTATTTTGGTTGTATCTTTGCCTGGTTTTTGGTATTAGAGTAATGCTGGATTAATAGAAGGAATTGGGGATATTTCCCTCTGTTTGTATCCTTCTGAACAGTTTGAATAGTAATGGTTGTAGAACCTCTTTAAATGTTTTATAGAATTCTGCTGTGAATCCATCTGGGCCTGGGCATTTTTAGTTGGCAGGTTTTTTATTACATTTTCAATTTCCTCAAATATTACGGGTCTGTTTAAACTGTCAATCTCTTCTTGGCTAAGATTTGTTGATTCCCAGGATTTCAGATATTCATCCATTGCTCTTAAGTTTTCAAATTTAGTAGAGTATAGGTTTTTGAAGTATTTTTGTATGCTTGTCTGGATCTTTTCTTTGTTGTGATGTTTCCCTTTTCATTATGAATACTATTGGTTTGGACTTGTTCTTTCTTTCTTTTGGTTAACTGGGCTAGAGGTCTGTCTATCTTGTTTATCTTTACAAAGAACCAGCTTTTGGATTCATTGATTCATTGTATTATTTTCTTTGTTTCTATTTTATTGATTTCTGCTCTGAGTTTTGTTATTTCTTCCTGTCTGTTGGGTTTATGGTTCATTTGTTGTTGCCTCTCAAGTGTTTTTAGCTGCCACGGTAGATCATTTATTTGTTCCCAGGTACTCTGGGATATAACCAAAGACACCAAAGATCTCTACAAACAAATATTTAAACCCCTGAAGAAGGAGAGTGAAGATGACATCAAAAGATGGAAAGACCTCCCATGCTCATGGGTTGGAAAAATTAATATAGTAAAAATGTCCATTCTATCCAAATTAATATGCAGATTCAAGGCAATCCCAATCAAAATCTCCATGAGTTTCTTCACAGACTTGGAAAAATAAAATCCTTAAATTCATATGGAAAAATGAAAGACCCCAAAAAGCTAAAGCAACTCTGAGCAAAAAGTTCAATTAAAGGGGGATCACTTTACCAGACTTCAAGCTATATTACAGGGCTATAGACATAAAGATAGCCTGTAATGGCACAAAAACAGACCCAATGACCAATGGAAAAAAAATTGATCCAAACTTGAGTTCATACAATTTCAGCCACCTCATATTCCTCAAAGGGGCCAAAAAACTCAATGGAGAAAAGATAGCATCCTCAGCAAATGGTGCTGGCAAAACTGAATCACCATTTGTAGAAGAACAAAATTAAACCCCTACATCTCACTGTGTACAAAAATCAACTCCAGGTGGATCAAAAACTTAAACATGAAACCCAAAACTCTAAAAGTGTTAGAAGAAAAAGTTGGCAGAAACCTACAAGACATAGGCATAGGAAAAGACTTTCTAAATCAAACAGCAGCTGCACAGGAGATAAGGTCAACAGTTGACAAGTGGGACGTCATCAAACTCAAAAGCTTTATTAAAATGTAGGTAGTTAACTGTTTTGATTATTTTTTGACTGTTTTGATTATTAAAACAACTCCTGGCTCCACTGTTATTAGTTTTTATTTTATCTTCTTGTCTTTTAAGACAGAGTCTCCCTGTAGCCCCAGTTGTCCCAGAACTCATTATGTAGACCAGGCTGGCCTTGAACTCACAGAGATCTGCCTGCCTCTGCCTCCTGAGTGCTGGTATTAAAGGGGTACACCACAACACCTGGTTAGGTTTTCTTTTAAATTTTAATTTTATGTTTTATGTGTAAGTGTTTCATCTGCATGGCTGTAAGTGCACTTGTGTCAAAAACCAAGGAAAGGAAGAGAAAACTACAGAGTAGGAGGAAACAGTCACTAGTGATACATCTGACAGAGCATTAACTTCCAGAATATATAAACTACTCAAAAAAAAGTAAGTAAGAAATCAATTGAATTACTCAAAAAATCGAATAGAGAACTGAATAAAGACTTAGCCAGTGAGGAAGTAAAGATGGCTGAGAAACATCTTAAAAAGTGTTCAACATCACTAATAATTAAGGAAATGCAAATTAAAACTACTCTAAGATATCATCTCACTCCTCTAAGTCTTGCTAAGGTCAAGAAAACAAAAGACACCAAATGCTGGAGAGTTTTCGAGGAAAGGGGAACACTCATCCACTGCTGGTGGGAATGTAAACTCCTACAACCACTATGGAAAGCAGTGTGGAGAACCCTTAAAAGACTCAAAATGAGCCTACAACCTTGTGGGTATATACTCTTGTGGGTATATACTCAGGAGTAGTCATACCACTCCTGAGTATATACCCACAAGACTCATTCTACCACAGAGATACATGCACTGCCATGTTTTTTATAGCTCTCTTCACAATAGTGAAGAGTTGGAACCAACGCAAATGCCCCTCAACTGATGAGTGGATAACAAAAATGTTCTATGCAGTGGTAAAGAAAGATGACATCATGAACTTTGCAGGTAAGTGGATGGAACTCAAAGCCATTATGCTAAGTGAAGTAACACAGTCCCAGAAAAACAAACTAAGAATAGTTCCCCTCATTTGTGGATGCTAGCACCAAATCCCCAACTGAAAGGCAAACTGAGCAACGTTATTGTTTTATTTCTTTTTACTGAAAACAACTGTGCTGTTGTGATGTGAATCCCTTAATAGGTTCTAGAAGTAACCTACCGCTTATTTTCACACTTTGTAATTTTGGTATATGGGTGGAGGGTACGTATATATATTTTAGAGTAATATAAAATTAAAAGGGAAAAATGTGAATTTGTAAATATGATTTGGGGTTAACATACAGGTTTTTCTGGAAGTCATAATTTGGAACATAGGTTTATATAGGCATATTTTGGAGCAATACAAATGGGAGGGAACAACAACAACCACAAGGACTATGTAAAAGATCTGACTGATACAATTAAATTCTCCCCAAAACAATAAACCTCTGCATAGAAAAACTTTAAAAAGACTGAAAGATGCAAGACGTATGGCAGAATGCAGGAACTAGGTTGGGGTGGATGGGCAGGGAAAGGGGATTATGCCTAAATTGGATTGAAAAATGATGTATGAAATGCACAAAACATCAATAAATTATTTTATTTAAAAACTGAAATGAAATAAAATAAAAAATAAAGCTCCACAAATGAAAAAAGTACTACTGAAAATACCAAAGGATAAATCTGACAGGCGATGTGTAAGACTTCTTCAGTGGCAAGTACGCAGCAGTGCAGAGATAAGTCCTGAGTAACGGAGGTGTCCTTGTCATCAATGATTCAATAATTGTAATAAGAGCATTCTCCTCAATGTATTTACAGAGTCATCATAAGTCCATAAAAATAGAAGTGTTTTGTTTTGTTTTGATTGAACCTCTGGCCCCATGCATGCTAAACAAGCATTCAAACTGAAATTTTTGCAGAAATTGACAAGCTAAAATTCATGTGGGCTTACTGCAAATATCTGCCCATTAAGACAATGTGATATCAAAGCAGAAAATGTATCAATAGTTGTTAGAGAAATGGCTCAGTGGTTAAAAGTATTAGCTGCTCTTGCAGAGGACCACGGTTTTGTTCCAAGCACTCACATGGCAACCCACAACTGTCTGTAACTTCAGTTCCAGGAGACAGTTTTTTAATTTTTAAAAAAAAAAAAGTATATTGACGCTGGGTGAGGCAGCATGCACCTTTAATCCCAGCACTCGGGAACCAGAAGCAGGCAGATCTCCGTGAGTTCAAAGCCAGCCTGGTCTACATAGTGAGCTTCAGGCCAGCTGGGACTAAAGGGAGACCTTGTCTCAAAAAGACCAAAAAAAAAAAAAAAAAAGTATATCACTAAAAAGTAGGTTAGGGGGCTGGAGAGATGGCCTAGCGGTTAAGAGCGCCGACCGCCTCTTGCAGAGGAACCCGGGTCGATCCCCAGGCACCCACATGGCGGTCGAGACCGTCTGAAACTCCAATTCGGAGAACTCCAGTTCCCAGGGGAATCCGACGCCTCTTTCTGACCTCCGCGGGGCATTGCACGAAACGGGTGCACAGACCTGCTGCAGACAATACATTCATAACACTAGCAGAATATAAATTAAAAATTATTAATTATAAAAACAAAACAAAAAAAAAAAAAAAGGTTATGTACGAATCCCAATTATATATAATATTATATATCTATATATAAATATATATATCTATATATATATATATATCTACTAATATGGGGATTTCCTTACCTAACCTACTTTTTAGTGGAATACTTAAAATATATCTATCCCTATATATATATATATATATATATATATATATATCTATTTATATATGGGGATTTCTATTACCTAACCTACTTTTTAGTGATATATATATCATATATATATAACAGCCTTCAAAACTTTTTAAAACACTTCCATGGGGGTGGCTGGAGAGACGGCCTAGCAGTTAAGAGCACTGGCCACTCTTACAGAGGACCCGGGTTCGATCCCCAGCACCCACATGGCGGCTGAGAACTGTCTGAAACTCCGATTCCAGGAGAACTCCAGTTCCAGGGAAGTCCAACACCCTCTTCTGACCTCCGCAGCATTGCATAACCTGGGTGCACAGACCTACATGCAGACAGTACATTCATACACATACAGAAATAAAAATAAAAATAAATAAATTGAAAAAAACACTTCCATGGATATATCACATAACATAGAAGAATAACTCAATATATATCCCAAAGCTAAATGCAAAATCTATAATTATAGAACATCTAAAACCAAACACAGGTGAAAGTCTATGTAGTTTTAAACTGGAAAAAATTTCCCAGATGTGACACCAAAGGCACAATAAATAAAAGGAAAACATGGTCAGTTGGACCTGAAGCAAACTGAGCACATTTGTTCTTCCAGAGAAAGTCCCAGAGGAAAAAAGGCAACATCACATAAGAAAATTCCTGCAAATCAGAGCTGTCAGTAGAAATTACAAGCAGAGTACATAAAGGATCCTCAAATTTCAAAAGCAAGGACACATTAGAAATATGTTAATGGACCACTGAGCAAACTAGAATAATGGCCAATAAGCACATGAAATATCCATAGAACACGTCTATTAAAACCGTAATAAGGAGCCTGGGAAGATACCTCAATAATACGCTAGTGTGTGGTGGTTAGTGATCATTGTTAACTTGACATGGTCTAGAACTACCTGGGGGACAGAACTCTGAGGATGCCTGTAAAGGATTATCATGATTAGGTCAATTGATGTGGAAAGAACCATTTTAATTGTGGGCAGGATCATTCCCTAGGCAAGAAAAAGAGATGACTACCAGTATGCAAGCCTTTGTCTCTGCTTCTTAACTGAGGATGGGCTGTGACCAGCTCCCTCAAATCCCAGATGCTCTGCTTCCCAGCCAAGATTAATTATTTCTCCCTTAAAACAATTTAAGGGAGAAATTAGTTTAAAATTTTAAGGGAGAATTAATTAATCTTGTTTTATCACAGCAACAGGAAAAAGAAGCAACATACTGCAGGTATGTTGAGGGTCTGAGTTTGATCCCCAGAACACAGTTTAGAAAGTAGCTAACCATAGCAGGGTGCACATGTAACCCCAGCCTTGGGAAAGCTCAGGCAGACTCAGTCTGGAAAACAAGGCAGAGAGTGATTAAGGATGACATATGGTGTCAATGGTGTCAACCTTTATCTTCCACAGACATGTGCACCCATATGTGAATCCTGAATGTGTGTGAAATGACAACATATACAAACACACACACACACACACACACACACACACACACACACAAATTCCCTATAATGATACATTACTACAATTCTGTTTGAATTGCTATAAGGAAGACTGGTTGAACCAGTTTTTTCTGTTGAGGAATATGCTTTATTTTACGTGAATTCCTTATAAAGAAGAACTTAACTTGTTAAGGGGGTATATAGTTACGGAGTATCAAAAAGAAACTTTAACTAATGATGAGAAATATATTGAATAGTACAGACCAAAGAATTGTGAATGATGCCCTTGCTTCAATTGATTAACAGATGGAGCTACAAATGCAGTAATTGTCATAATGTATGTTCTTTCCATTCATAAATAAGTAATATCACCATTTGGATGTATTGGTCTTGTTAAAGTGCAGGCATTCAGATACACTTCTTCCTAAATGGTCACCTGAAATGACTAATAATTGGTTTTTATTCACAAAGACTTGATGAATTAATTTATTAAATGATTTGTTTAATTGAGCTCTGACAGAGAATTAAATTCAGTTATGAATAAAATAATTTAAATACTGCAAACATTTTGTAACTTTGCTTTAAGTAATATCTGTCTGGTGGACTGATTTGCTAATGGCTGAGTGTGTGGCACCTTGACGTACAAAGGCATTCTATGTGGTAACAACAGACCACCCAATAGGACTCACCTCAATAGATAACTGGAGATCTGCGGCTGGAGAGATGGCTCAGAAGTTAACAGTAATTAATGCTCTTACAGAGAACCTAAGCCCAGTTCCCAGCATTCCTATTAGGCCCTCCAACCAACTCTAAACCCCAGTTCCAGGGTATCTGACACCTTCTTCTCACCTATCTGGGTATCTGCACTCAAGTGCACAAGCACATAATAAAAATAAAATAATAAGTCATTTTTACAATTAGAGAATGAAACAATAGAGTAACAGCTTTGAGAAAATAAAACACATTCACAATAAGGAACAGTAACAATGAGGTAGATTATTGGAGGTTTAACATACACAGGCATATATGTGGTGCATGTGTTGATTTATTAAATCACAAGGAAGGAAGAGCCATTATCATCATCATTATTTTCCTGTGAGACCAAGTTCAGACCCTTAAATACAAGCTAATGTTGGACTCAAAGCAGTGAGCCACATTTGACTGCAGTGTGCAGAGGGGCTAGTGAAGTCATCACCAAGGAATTCAGAAGGATATGAATGGAGAAAACCCCATGCAAATGGAACCTTAAATATCACAAAATATGCTAAAATACAGAAAGTATTCATACAAGTTAGATTTGAGTTTCTAGGGAAAGCTCATTGGATCTCCACTTCTAGTTAGGAGGAAGGAGAACAAGCAGGAGGAAAGGCAGTAGATATCCTGAACTGACCATTTTTAGGGGACACAACGCCCTTTCTTTGAGCTCAGTTCCAGAGAGAGATGGTCCCTTTGCAGCTGATCAAACTCACCTACAAAAATGCTCACATCTGGGTCTGCCTGTCTTCCCACGGCCTTTTTGCAAAAATCACTGAGTAAATAAAAGCAATGTCGCTGAGCGTGAGATCCAGAAATTTTCCACGCAGCTATGAATGAACAAAACAACGAAAGCTATGTAAACTGGTACTGCAGCTCACATGCAGCTCAAATGCTGAGGAGGTGGAAAGCATTTGCTGGGGTGAGGATTGTCTTCCAGGGTGCACTTTGAAATCATAGATGAACCTTAACACCTCTACATTGCAGGTCTCACAAACTCAGCTGCACCCTTCATGTAAGCTAATAAGTCATTCTGCAATATAACTCACCTGCAAAGGAGGATGTGCATAAACTCTATAGATAAGAGCATACCAGGCAGTAAAACTGCTGTGGTTAAATCTTTTTTATTTTTAAAGATTTAATTTTAAAGTGTGTGTGTGTGTGTGTGTGTGTGTGTGTGTGTAGGCCACATGTGTGTTTGTGCGTGCACACTTGTGTGTGTGTGTGTGTGTGTGTGTGTGTGTGTAGGCCACATGTGTGTGGCTGCCTACAGAGGCCAGAAGAGAGCATCAGATACTATGGAGCTGGGGTTACAGATGGTTGTAGGTTGACCAATAAAATGCTGGGAATTGAACCTGGTTCCTCTGCAAGAGCATCAAGCACTCTTTACTACTGAGTCATCTCTCCAGACCCTCTTCCCTTTTAAGTATAAGTACCTCCTATTGCAATATTTTTAACTAAAATCTACAAAGAAGCATGGAGGGTCGTCATTATTGAAAAAGATAACTGAGGTAGAGTGAAGGATGACCTCAATTTGGGATTAGCAAGAAGAGCTTTTGTTGTTAATTATTTGTTGCCTGAGACAGATTCTTGCTATGTAACCCAGGCTCACCTTGAATTTACGATCCTCCTATTTCAAATTGCCAGTTGCTGGGACTATAGGCACCACACCTGGCTTGTAATAAACACAATAAACATGTTAAAATTATGAAAAAATAGACTGTATGAAAATATGGGGAATTATTGTAGAGAAAAGAAACCATATAAATGTTAAAGCTTAAAAATACAATATTTATGTGGCTGGAGAGAGGGCTCAGTGATGGTTAAGGGTGCTGGTTAGTTTTGCAGAGGACCAGGATTCAGTTCCCAGCACTCACATGATGGGTCACAGACATCTGTAATTCCAGTTCCAGGGGACACCATCCCTGGTCTCCACAGGTATTACACACATGGGTGGCCTTACGTACATGTAAGCAAAACACTTATACACACAAAATACAACTTAAAAAAAGAGTTAAAGGATGTTAAAAATAGAACATGTAAGACTAAAGTGTATTTAAAGTAAGAAACAGGCTGGAAAGATGGCTCAGCAGTTAAAATCATTGGCTGTTCTTACAGAAGATCTGGGTTTGAATCCCAGCACTAACATAGTGGCTAACAACAGCCTGTAACTCCAGGTCCAAGGCATCCTATGCCATTTTCTGTCCTCCTCTGGCACTGCAAAGCATGGATTCACTTACACACATGCAAGCATAACACTTGAACACATAAATCAGACTATGCATCCTATCCCTAGTGATCCTGTGGAATATAGAGCTGATTTATTGCCAATGGGGGGATAGGAATGACCTAAATTTTAGTATGGAAAGAGAGAAATAAATGAAATGCAAAAGTAAACATTGACCTGTCTGGAAACTTCATGCACTTGACATATTTGTAAGGGGAATCAGAAGACAGACTGTGACCAAAAAATAAAGTTTTATCAACTAGTGGCTGAAAATTATCCACCATTAGTGAAAAACTTCAATGTTCATTTCCAAGAAGGAGAATACCAGCCCAGTAAATGTAAAAATATGAAGATTTATATAAAAACTTCTCTAGACATATCAATGTCAACTTACTGAAAATCTAAAAACATGAAAGTCTTGAGTGTACAATAATAGAAGCCATCGGGCTGGAGAGATGTCTCAGCAGTTAAGAACATCAACTGCTCTAGCAGAGGATCCAGGTTCGATTCCCAGCACCCACATGGCAGCTAAGAACCGTCTTTAACTCAAGTTCCAGGGGAATCCGACGCCCTCTTCTGGCATCCACGGCATTGCACGACACGACACGGGTGCACCAACCTACATGCAGATAATACATTCATACACATTTTTAAAAAAGAAAAAGTCCTGGGGCTGGAGAGATAGCCTAGCGGTTAAGAGCACCGATGCTCTTGCAGAGGACCCGGGTTCGATCCCCAGCACCCACATGGCGGCTAAGAACCGTCTGTAACTCCAATTCCAGGAGAACTCCAGTTCCAAGGGAATCCGAGACCCTCTTCTGACCTCCGTGGCATTGCACGACACGGGTGCACAGACCTGCATGCAGACAGTACATTCATACACATACAAAAAAAAAAAAAAAAAAAAAAAAAAAAAAAAAAAAAAAAAAAAAAAAAAAGTCCTTAAATTCATATGCAAACACAACATATCCTGGAGAGCCAAAGCAAATCTGAGCACAAAGAGCAAGGGGGGGAGGGGGACGGGGGGTGTTAAGATACCAAATTTCAAACACTAATACAGAGCTATAGTCATTAAAACAGCATGGTACTGGTACAAAAGCAGAGCTGAAGACCAATGGAACAAAATTGAAGTCCCAAAATTGAGTACATGCAATTTCATCCACCTGCTATTTGATTAAGGGGCCAAGAACACTAGATGGAGGAAAGGCAGCATCTTCAGCAAACGGTTCTTTCAAAACTGGATCACCTGTCTATGCCTTTTGATAGGGGAGTTTAGACCATTAGTATTTAAGGTAATTATTGAAAGATGTGTGTTGCTTCCTTTTACCTTATTTTTTGTTTGCATTCTTGGTCTAGGTTTATATTTACTCTGTTATTTTGTTGCTTTCCCTCTTTAATTGCAGGAAGCCAAACTTACTTTTCACTGGACAAAAGGAAAGCCAATAAAAATGTAAATGAAGTATTTAAAAGTATATTTTATTTATTATTTTTATTTTATGTGTATGAGTTTATTGCCTGCACGTGTGTAAGTGCACCTGTGTCATGCAATGCCTGCATAGGCCAGAAGATGGTGTCAGGTCTCCTACAACTGGAGTTACAGATTGTTCTTAGCCATCATGTGGGTGCTAGGAATCCAACCAGGATCCTCTGCAAGAGCAGTCAATGCTCTTAATCTTAACCACTGAGGCATCTCTCCTGCCCCAAAATCCTGCTGGGTGTGGTGGCACACTCCTTTACTCCTTACATTTGGGAGGCAGAGGCAGGCAGATCTCTGAGTTCAAGGCCAGCCCAGTCTACAGAGTAAGTTCCAGGCCAGCTGGAGCTACAGGGAGACCCTTGTCTAAAAAGACAAAAAAAAAAAAAAGAAAGAAAAGAAAACAAAAAGGAAGCAAGTCAATCCTTCAATATTCAGCAAAAATATATTTTAAAGATAGGCAAAATAAACAAACTTTTACATAGTGAAAACAGAATCAGTCCTGTAAATAATAAAGGAAAATTAAAATAAGAATAGGAAATTGCTCACTATTGTTCATTATTATTTTTAGTTGAGGATGGCCTAATTTTATCTCAAAGCATGGCTTTCTTTGTTAATTCTAACTGCTTTCCTTTACTAGAATCCTAATTCTCTCTCTCTTTTTTTTTTTTTTTTGAATGATGGGAACCAGGGAGAGTTCTGCATAAGTAAATCTTCCTAGGTGATGAGGGGAAGGTAGTCACAAGCCGGTGAAAGAGTGGAGAGACAGGAAGAGGGGAAGTACAATGGTTTTGCCTGTGAGAGGATGTTGTTTCCATTTAAGAGTACTGAATCCCAGGAGTTACTTTTTCAGACAAAGTTAAGAGAAAAGCCAAGAAAAAAACGATAATACCAGCATTCACAAAAATATATAAACACTAAACTGGAAATCACATTCATAACTCTTAAACTTTGCTTCCGAGACTATTGACATTTATGTGCCAATAAATATGTGGGGTATTCCTGACAATTTGAATGCTTTATAACTTTTTCAATTTTTTTATTTATTTTTTTAAGGGAAAGAATCCTAATTCTCTTATACTTTTAATACTTTTTAACATAATTAATAAGTGTCTTTCTCTCCTTGCCTACTGTTTGTTTGTTTGTTTGTTTGTTTGTTTGTTTTTTGAAACGGAGTTTCATTATGCAGTCCAGAATATCCAGGAGCTCATTCCCTAGCCCAGGTTGGCCTCAACTTCTGCTCTTCCTTCATTAGCATCCCAAGTGCTAAGACGGCAGACACCCAGGACCATGCCTAGCTGAGAGGCCCCCCATAGTGCTGCCCAATGCCTTCAGGGCTCTGATCCGCTTCTCCTTGCTCCTGCTCTTTGCACTGTGGATCCGGATTGCTGCCAATATCTCCAACTTCACTTTTGCTCGCAGCACCATCATCTTTCACCTGGGACATGCTGCAATGCTGGGGCTCCTGTATGTCTACTGGACGCAGCTCAACATGTTCCAGACCCTGAAGTACCTTGCTGTGCTGGGCGGTGTGAAATTTCTGGCTGGAAAAATCTCATGCTGGCCCAGCAGGCAGTCGAGAAAATAGCACATTAGTTCCAGAAGAAGGATGGAAATCCTGGAAACTGAAATGAATGTTGTCTCAGAGGCAAGAACAGTTAGTGGTGTGGAAAGAGGAGAGAGGAAGAAAAAACAAAACAAAACAAAAATCTGTTATTTGAAAAGTGAAGTTTCCGGCTGGAGAGATGGCTTAGGGTTAAGAGCACCGACTGCTCTTGCAGAGGATCCGGGTTCGATCCCCAGCATCCACATGGTGGCTGAGAACCATCTTTAACTCCAGTTCCAGGGGAATCTGACGCCCTCTTCTGACCTCCGCAGCCTTGCACGACACGGGTGCACCAACCTACATGCAGACAGTACACTCACACACATAAAAAATAAATAAATAATTTATTTAATTTTGAGACAGGGTCTCCCTGTAGCTCCGGCTGTCCTGGAACTCACTCTGTAGACCAGGCTGGCCTCGAACTCACAGAGATCCGCGTGCCTCTGCCTCCCAAGTGCTAGGATTAGAGGCGTGCGCCACCATGCCCGGCATTTATTTATTTCCGTATGTGTATCAGTGTACTGTCTGCATGCAAGTCTGTGCACCCGTGTCGTGCAATGCCGCGGAGGTCAGAAGAGGGTGTCAGATTCCCCTGGAACTGGAGTTCTCCTGGAATTGGAGTTTCGGACGGCTCTCGGCCACCATGTGGGTGCTGGGGATCGAACCTGGGTCCTCTGTAAGAGAGGTCGGCGCTCTTAACCGCTAGGCCATCTCTCCAGCCCATAAATAATTTATTAAAGTGAGGTTTCCCTCCTAGTTCCTTCCTGAGTTTGTCATTCTCTCCCTTTAGTTCCTGGATTTGTTCTTTATCTGCCTTGATTTTTTGAGTATGTCTAAGATTGTTCTTCTAATATCTGTGTCTTAGATTGTTTCTAGGGAAATCTCATTGTGCTCCTGTGCAGCTTGACAGAGTAGGGTAGGGGGGCATGGAAGGCAAGATGAGTCTAGATTGGACTTAGAAACCATGTATGAAACGCACATAACTTCAATAAAAATGTTAAAAATGAAAAAAAAAATAGCAAAAAAAGTGAGAAGTGTGACATGTGGTTAAACTTCAGCTTGTTTTTTCTATTCCTACTGCATGCGGGCCCAGATCATCCATTTCCTTGTTACAATGCCTGGCAAGATGTTGTGACTAGCCCAGGTTACCCCTGTGTATGTCCAAAAATAAAAATTGAAAATCTGCAATTCATCTGCTTGGGAATAAAGAGAATAATGGGGAAAAAACTCCATCCCTTGAATTGCTTCAAAACAAAACTTCTAGGTGCCAGATATGCTTGCTCACTGTAACATACTTTCCTTATCTTCTTTATAATTATCAAGCCTCTAGTAATCTTATCAGGTCACCTCTAATTCTAGTTTTCTTCCTCTTTGTGTCATGTGCATATTACATATTCTTATTTTAATGTTTTATTATAATCAACCCAGTAATTTAGGAGTTTTTTAAAATACTTTTATGGATGAATTATGTATTTCATTCATTCTCTTTCTGTCCAATTTAGACACAGTCCCCTCTCCCTGACTCATCCCACCCCTGTTCATGCCTTCTGCCATACATGTCTTGCATCTTTCTCTCAGTCTTTCCAAAGTTTTGCACAGCAGAAGCTTATTGTTTGGGGCAGAGTTTAACTGTATCTTCAATTCTTTGACCCAGTCTTTATGCTGTTGTTTTTCCTCTCCTTTGTATTGCTCCAACAAATGCCATCACATATGCATCAAAATTATGGCCTCTGAGAATAAACTGTATGTTAATTCCAAAATATGTTTAGGAATTCACATTTTTCCTCTTTAATTTTATATTACTCTAAAATATGCATACATACCTTCCACCCATATACAGTAATTACAGAGTCTGAAAATAAGTGATCGGTAGATTCTAGAGCCTGTTAAGAGATTTACATTATAACAACACAGTTGCCTTCAGATAAAAAGAAATATAAAAATAATGTTGCTCAGCTTGCCTTTTAACTGGGGATTTGGTGTTAGTATCCACAAATGAGCAAAACCATTTTGTCATTTGTTTTTCTGGGACTGTGTTACTTCACTTAGCATAATGGCTTCAAGTTCCATCCATCTATCTGCAAAGTTCATGATGTCATCTTTCTTTACTGCTGAATAGAACTCCATTGTATGTACCACATTTTTGTTATCCACTTCTCTGTTGAGGGGCATTTGGGTTGGTTCCAGATCTTTGATATTGTGAAGAGTAAGTAAGCATGAGTTTTAACCAAGTCCACTGATTGTATTCAAGATACGTTTTCCTAGCAAAACTTTTAAGTTATTTATTCTGCTCTAAGGGAAATTGGTAAGATCAGGGCAAAATAAAGTTTGGGGCAGATATAGCTTCCTTTCTATTGCTTTGATCAAACAACTGAAAAAACAATTTGGAGGGGAAAGGGTTTATTTTATTTATACTTCAGGTCATAGTCCATCTTGAGAAAAGTCAAAGCAAGTGCCCCAGGCAGGAACAAGAAGCAGAGCCCAAGGAGGATGGTGCTTGCTGGCTCCCTCATAGGCTCATGGGCAGCTAGCTCTGTATACAGCCCAGATCACCCTTCTTGACATGACAGTGCTGCCCACAGTTGACTGGGCCTTCCTTAATCAATTAACAATCAAGACAATGTCCACCAACCATCTTATCTAGGAAATCTCTCAACTGAGACTCCCTTCTCTGGTGACTCTGAACTATGTCAAGTTCAATAAATTAAAGAGTTAAAGCTACTACCACAGGGAAGATAAGGGATTCTTCAGTATGAATGAATGGTGAAGTAATTTCTCAGAATTCTGTCTTATGCCGTTTACAAACAAAGCAACAAGTTGGTTGTTGCCTAAGTCCTCAGAAACCTAACAGAAAAGTAAAAGCCTCTGTTCCCAGGTTTGGACTAAATTTCACAATAGTCAATTTAATCATATTGTACCTGTCCTTTTTATTTACTGGACTTGAAATAAGGCTGTACTTCTTTGACAACCTGTCAAGTGACCATGGAATGCAGGAGCAACATGCCCATTATTAAATTAAGTCCCCTCAGCAATCAACTCTGTAAAACCTTTCTGAGGGAATGAATGTTGAGGAAGTTAACAAGTATCCCAATTCTAAAAAATACAGGTTTGAAAGGCAATTTTTAAGATTGCTCCTTCAGCCAATAGCAACCTAGTAGGATTGTTTGAGGCATGTTGCCGTAGTCTGGACAGCAGATAGACATCAAAGGTGTCATTTCTGAAAGTCTTCTCCTTTTCTCTCTACACTGGCTATTTCTCAGAGCTGTATGTTTCTTGACACATCGTCTGTCCCTTAGCTATCTTTCCTCAGCAGGGAATAGTTTTCAAGAAACATTATTACGGGATGTATCGTCTGCTTTCTTTTTGGCATGGAGGAAGTGTGCAGATGGATTCTGAGACACATGTTACAAGATCCTAGGGAAGGGATTGTAGATTGATAGGAAAGGCTGCAGGTTCCCGCCCTCTGTGAGTACTGCCTGTTCTGCTCCTAGGCTGCAGGAGATGAGTACCAAAGTAATTCAACATTTCATCATGAGGCTTCAGATGCACTAATGGGGATTTTTTGCTTCTGGTCAACATGGCTTACTTTTGAGTGTAACATACAAGTGATGCACTAGGTGCTAGAGAGAAAGCTCAGTGGTTAGCACTCCTTCCTGAACCTAAGTTCAGATCCCAACATCCATGGTGCAGGTTTACTTTACTTGTCTCTCCAAGAGATCCAACACCCTCTTTGACCTTCGAGGGCACCACCAGAATGCACATCGCACACGTACACACACACACACACACACACACACACACACACACTTGTAAATAACTATAAATCTTTAAAATAAAAAAGAAGTTGTCTTCTGTCTCCCACTTGTAACAGAAAAACCCACTGAATGCAACTGAAACTAAACTCTGTGTCTCTCCTACTACATCTGGGAGCCATGTTTATATTCGAGGTCCACACCAACTCCCTGGAATTACTCCTGGTCCTGCAAAGAACACTGAGAGTTATCAAGTTCTGTGTTCATCTTTGTTTAGTTTTAAAGATAGGATCTCTGTATCCCAGCCTGGCCTTGAACTTGTGCAGTTGAAGAAGAACTTGAACTTCTGGTTGTCCTGCCTCTGTCTTCACCTCCCCACTTCTGGGAGTATGTAGTCTAGCCGTACTAGGGGTTGAACCCAAAGTTTTGTGTACACTAAGCAATCACTGAGCAACATCCCCAGTTTCCTAACCTGTTCATTTGTACTACAATTGTTTTCATTCTTTTTAGGATTGGGGGTTGAGATTGTCTGGCTTTGTAGCCCACATGTTCTGGAATTCACTGTACAATCCAGGATGGCCTCAAACTTGTATAATTCTGCCTTCCTAGTACTGGAAATGTCTGTATATGTGTGTATGTGTAGGTGTGACTGTGGGTATGTATGCGTGTGTAACTGAGTACGTATGGGTACATATGTGTGTGCATGTGTGGATATATATATATATATATATATATATATATATCCACATCCTGCTTGTATTTACAGTTTTCAATAATAGACTACTAGTAAAATTACAGTAACAATTACAATATAGTTGATTATGAAGTCACACTAGTAAAAACAAAGTAATTCTAGTTTAGAGCCTTGCCTGGCTGATAAAAGCTAGTTAATATTTGTGAGTTGGATTAGTAAATTGGTGAATAAATTATGAAGAAAACAAAAGAATTTATTGGTAAGCAATAATAGCAAAATGGATGTTGTTGTTGTTGTTTCTGAATAGATGTCGGACAGATGATCACTGTGGGATCAGTAATTGAAGTGCTTTTTAACTGCAAGCTATGTACCAACCTTCTGCAAGTGTTCTCTCCCCAAAACTTTGCACAAACCTGCAAAATGCTTCACTTAGAGACAAAATTCTGTCCAAGTACCATGCACAACCAGGGGGAGAGCTGATCCGTTGTCTCACTGTGTCCGGGACTGAATCTTGATCAACTTTACTGTGGATTTCATTCCCCTTCTATAGTCCAGGTCTGTCTAGATAATTCACTCTTCATATTCCCCTTGGACTCTGGTCTCTCCCACATTCTATGGATCCTTTAAACTTGTAAATCTATAGTGAGGCTAGCTGCCAGTATTGCTTCTTCTCTAAGTCTCAAACCACAACATGAATTAAAATTAGTATGGTGCACACCTTTAATCCCAGCACCCAGGAGGCAGAGGTAAGCGTGAGTGCAAGGCCTTCTGGTTTATATAGGGAGTTCTAGGCTAGTGGGGGCTAAAAAAGAGACTCTGTATTAACAAATGAACACTAAACATATTAGTGTGTACATTCTAATACTCTCTATCAGGAAAATACTTTGACTTAATACTTAATATCTGCCATAATGAGACAGAACTTCAGGACCTGACAATTTTTTTTTTATTTTAAACTTGGGTACACATGTGTGTAAAGTGGACAGTAGACAATGACAGTCTATAATTTTCAAAAGTTACTGAAGATTTGCTGCATTAGTCAAGATTCTCCAAATAAATAGAATTGGTAGAATCCTATATACGAGATTAGCTCACATAACAGGATCTAAGTAGTCCAACAATGGCTGCACCACAGTGGAGAGGCTGAGAATTTAACAGTTGCTCCATCCACGAGGCTGGATCTAGTCCCAATCTAGTGCTGAAGACCTGGTGGATTCTAAGAAATCTGCTAGCCTTCAGTCTATGCTGGAATCTGAGGAAATTATTGATCACAGCAGCAAGACCAACTCACCATTCAAGAGAAGGCAAGCACCACAAAGGGACAAGTTCCCTTCTGCCATGGCCTTCTACACTGGCTGCCATCATAGGGTAATGCCCACATTTAGGGTAGGTCTTCCAGCTTCAAATAATCCAATCTGAAGGTTTCTTTCTCATTTTAGTTAATCCCAGATCCAGTCAAGGTGACATCCAGGATTATCCAGCACACTTGGAAAAGCCAGAGAATATTTCAAAATATGATTGAATACTCAAAATATGAGTGTATACTCAAGTGGCTTCTTGAGTTGAGGTTTCAGAAAGGAAGATGGTAAATACACTGACAATGAAATGATATGTGATATTTGTGGCCAAGAAAGCAATGGTTGTAACTCCCAAAGTAAAAAATGTTCAAACATCAAAACATGGCTCAACTTTCCACCTAAAATTTAGTCAAGATGTTCACTGAGAAAATTTGTGCTCAGGAAGAAATAGGGTAGGGGGTTGGACAATAGGCACACACTGACTATAATATTTCTATTAAAATGTTTTCCTTCTTGTTTACGATTCATCATGTTAAGTTGTTCAATAACTTGATGAAATAAAGTACTATTCTCATCACTTGAGGGAGGATTTAGAAGTCTTATTTAATCATGTCATAGACATTCTGTTTGAGGTTGAGTTGTACTCAAAAAAATAATACATGTAATCATCATTCTATTTCTTTACCTAATCTTATTGCAAACAAATAGGCTCCAGCCGACTGTGATAGTCTCCCCATTTCATCAACTGGAGATATGCTTCATAATTGTTTTTCTGTCTCATTTCCAAAGTACTTGATATGACTATAATAAAATTAGGTTTTTAAAAAACTCATGTGCTTTATAGAAAATAATCTTGGTAGGTTTTTAATTTTAGATTCTTTTTCACCTTTGATTTAAGTGATGATTTAATGGAATTTTTTGGTATATGAATCATAAGAAAGGCTCAGCTAGAAGAATCTAATATTTTATAGATAATGAAATTATATATAATAATTTATATATCTGGAAGCCAGTTGGAAATTATTCACAAAACCTATGAACATTGTATTTGACCTTGAAGACCTTCAAAGAATGAGACTGCCGTGACCTTTATGGGGAGGAACAAACAGCTTGACACAGTACCAAGTATATTACATCATAGTTTGATGGGCAGGAAGGATATGTACAGGCTAGCTCAGTTCAGCCTGGCTTAACTGACACCAAGGTGGGACTGGAACTCTGTTCTCAGGCAGTCTCAGGATTCTCTTCTAAACTGATGGCAGAATTCAGTCCACATACCTGAAGATCTCTGTTTCCTGTTTGTTTGCTGACTGTGGGCACAGAGTAGCTCTTCCTTCTTAGATGCTGAACTGAGTTCTGGGTACCTGGTCCTCTCCTTCATCAAGGAGAGTCTCCTCATTGAGAATCTCTCCCTCTGCTCAGTCCATTAAAATAAGGATGTGCCTTACATTAAGGACAGAAAGAGTGCCCTGTCAGGTGCACATGGCTTGTCTACAGGGCACAGGAGGGAATTATAGAGTATATACAGCCCTGGAGAGGAACTTCAAGTGTCCTCTTACAATTCTAACAGTGACATCTGCTTTAAAAATCTTTTCTATTGCACATCCGTGTTTATTGTTGCTCTATTCTTCATAGCAAGGAAATAGAACCAGCTGAGATGTCCATCAGCAGATAAAGGGATAATGTGTTTGTGGTTCATACGCACAATAGAATATCAGTTAACTATAAAGAAAAATAAATTCATTAAATATTAAGAAAAATGGAAGGATCCTGAAGGTGTGTTAAGCAAGATGATCCAAACTTAGAAAGAAAGGAAAAAAAAAAAAACAGAAAGAAACAGACCTAAAAACCCCAAATGATCTCCCTCATAGGCAGATCTTACCCTACAAGTTATTCGTGTATATATATAAACTGATGTAAATGTAAGTCCAAAAATTAAGAAAGGAGACCAAGAGAGTATAGTATAGGTGGGGAGGAAGGGCAGAGTGTAGGCAAGCAGACAAAGGAGTCATGGATGAGATTAGTTACAAAGCTAATGATTTTTGTTCAATTCTGTCATTTTTTTTTCTTTTTTCTGTGGTGAATATGTAAATTCAACTTTCTGTATATTGAAGTAGAATCAGTTCTGCAACCCAGTATGTCTGCAACACAATAAACTCCTTTTGAGACAATGATTGTGAAAACTGAGCTTTCTTTTCATTCTATTGCCCATATGTGCAAATAGAAATTAGACTTGACTAGCCACTGAATATATTCTCCACTGACACAATTAGCAAAAACGACTCTTTTTAAAATAATTTGTAATGGAGAGAGGAGTTTTGTTACCTGAATATTGTCCTTTTCCATCTGCTTAACTATGTCATATCATTCTGTTATAGTATTATATAATATGTAAGTTGTATTACTATACAGAGTGTGGTACTAAAAGCCTTTTAGAGCAAAAATAGATTATTTTTTACCACTATAAACAAATAATAATAATAATAATAACAGTAATAATAATACTAATATAAGATTTCCACTAGTATGCTCTTTGGACAAGGCCTGGAAGATGGCAGCCTCCTGGAGGCCGGACAGGGCTTCTGCTAGCCCTGAAGCCTCGGGCTGGCTCAGGGCGCTGCTGGGTGCCCTGTTGGCTGTGGAGCGAGATAGTTTCATGGCGCCTAGCGGCTGTGGGCTGATCCTATTAAGGTCCTAATGCCATCGCTGTCTCCTGCCCTGGAGCAAGGCAACATCGTGAAATGGTTGAAAAAGGAAGGTGAGGCTGTGAGCACTGGAGATTCGTAATGTGAGATTGAGACTGACAAGGCTGTGGTGACTTTAGATGCAAGTGATGACAGCATCTTGGCCAAAATATTGGCTGAAGAAGGAGCTAAAATATATCCGGCTAGGGTCTCTAATTGGTTTGATGGTTGGAGAAGGTGAAGATTGGAAAAATGTTCAAATTCCCAAAGATGATGGTGCTGGACATTTAAAAATATGTCATCGAGGCGCTGCAGAGATGGGTCCGTGGCTAAGAGCATGAACTGCTCTTTTTTATTATTTTTATTTATTTATTTGTGTGTATGAATGTACTGTCTGCATGCAGGTCTGTGCACCCGTGTCACGCAATGCCGCGGAGGTCAGAGAGGGCGTAGGATTCCCCTGGAACTGGAGTTCTCCTGGAATTGAAGTTACAGACGGTTCTTAGCTGCCATGTGGGTACTGGGGGTCGAACCCGGGTCCTCTGCAAGAGCAGTCGGTGCTCTTAACCGCTAGGTCATCTCTCCAGCCCCATGAACTGCTCTTGAAGAGAGTTTAAGTACTGTTCCTAGCCACGACGTCTGGCAGCCCACAATCACCTGTAACTCCTGGGCCATCTTCTGCCCTCTGTGGGCAACCACACTGGCGTGTACATGTTCCCACACAGACACATATGCATACACATAAAGAATAAAAATAAATCATAAAATACAACCTCATCCTGGGTACTTGGCTCTAAAGTTCACTTGTCAGCTGTCTTCTGATCCCTAGCTACCTGGAAGAGTTCCTCACCTCTTGAGAGCAATGTTAACACCTAATTCTGAGATGGAATTTATTGTTAGAAGACTTCAAATAAAAAATAATCCAATAACAAAAATATACAACATCTGATTACTGGGATTAGATCTTTGCAATATCTTAGTATCTGTTAAATAGGATATTAATTTTGATGAAAGTTAAGGTTTACAAACATAATCAGTTTATTCCTTTTTTTAACTTTTGAGACGGGGTCTCCCTATAGCCCCAGCTGAACCAGAACTTGCTATGTAGACCAGGCTGACCTAGAAATCATAGAGACCTGCCTGCCTCTGCCTCTTGAATGCCATGATTAAACATATGTACTACCATGCTTGGCAGTTTATTTTTTCTTAAAATGGAAGTGAAAAACAAAATCACTTACACACTTTTGCTTTGCATAGTTCAAATACATTGCATGAAATTTGGTGAACCTCATCTTCATTCACACAGAACATTTTACCTGGTATGCTATTATATTCCATATAATACTTGCAATTCTGTGTAAAAACATTTGAAGTTGGTTTGTCATAATATTTATTTTTCTGAAATGTTAAACAAACAGATGTTCCTTCCCCAATCATACTATTATAGATAACATAGTTAATAATTTTGTATATACACATGCAATACATACTACAAGTGCCATATATTATCATAATTTAAATGTTTACTTACATAAATTCTCAACATGGGTTAAAGAGCATGATATTTATGGCTACTTAATAGTCAAATTGCTGCTCTATCAAAGAAACCTACCAAGACTATACTTTCAGGGATCATTTCTATAGTATGTTACTGAAGAAGTTTCTCTGACTGTGTAGAGTACCAGAAACCATGAGGAGGAGATGTAGCATTCTTTCCTGAACGTGAAGCTGGCTCTTGGTGTTGTTTTTCTGCAACTGCCACTTGCCTTTGATGATTGTTCTCTCTTTAGGGAGAGTAGAGGGAAAGGATGCAGTCTGAGTGGGAAAAGAAATAGCAGTAGTGCTTACGTAAAATCCAAAGAATAAGAGCTGGAGAGACGACTCAGCAGCGGTTAAGAGCACTTTCTGCTCTTCCAGAGGACCCAAGTTAAGTTCTAAAAAGCTTAGGATAGCCTGTATCTCTGGCTCCAGAGAATCTGATGGCCTCTGCTGATGTCTATGGGCAATGCACATGTGTCATACACAGACACAGACACAGACACAGACACACACACACACACTCACACACACACACACACACACACACACACGTGTGCACACAGACCCATATACATAAAAAAATAATAATTTAAAAAGAGAAAGACCTGGGGCTGGAGAGATTGGTCAGTGGTTAAGAGCATTGGTTGTTCTTGCAGAGGATCTGGATTCTATTCCCAACACCCACATCTAACAACCATCCATAACTCCAGTTCCAGGAGGTCAGACACCCTCTTCTGACCTCCACAGGCACTGCACAGCACGGTGCACTTTCATACAAGCAGAAAATACACTCGCTGGGTGTGGTGGCACACACCTTTAATCCTAGCACTTGGGAGGCAGAGGCAGGCGGATCTCTGTAAGTTCAAGGCCAGACTGGTCTACAAAGTGAGTTCCAGGACAGCCAGAGCTACAGGGAGACCCTATCTCAAAAAAGCCAAAAAAAATTTAAAAAAAAGAACAGAAAAGAAAATACACTCATACACATAAAACAAAAATAATAAATAAAAATATTGTTTCTTGTCTTTTTGAGACAGGGTCTCCCTGTAGCCCCAGCTATCCTGGAACTCACTCTGTAGACCAGGCTGGCCTTGAACTCACAAAGATCTGCCTGCCTCTGCCTCCCAAGTGCTGGGATTAAAGGTGTGCGCCACCACACCTGGCCCAAATAAAAATATTTTAAAAATAGAAAGAACCAATAATTATTTGTTTAGATGTAAGGAGAAATACTATAAACTACAACATGATGTTCTTAAAAAATTACTAAATACTTTTGTACTATGCTCTGTGCAGACAGAGATTTAAGACTACACCTATGTTCAAGTCTGTGTTTTATTTGCTTGTTTGTCTTTAAATTTGAAAAGATTTTCATTTTGCTTATATTTTGGAATTTTTAAGTGAAATTAAAATTCTAAGTTAACAATTATTGTCTTTTAATCCTTTTTACATTTTTCTTAAGTTTTTGTTGAGCTTTTGTACATTTCACATGACAATTCTTAATCACATTTAGACTCCTTCTATGTTCATGCTTTAATCCTCCAGGTGAAGAAGCACTGGTCTTCTCGGACTGATAAATAAGGCTGCCTGAGGTTATAAATCTAAGAGCTCAAAGAATTAAGAGGAAAACAGAGCTGTGGGTAGCACTGAGCTCATTTCTTTTCTCGACCGAAGTGCTTCTCGAACCTTGAAAATCCTCAGGTAATTTCTGGGGTGGAGAGGTAACTTGTTCAAAATACAGAATAGGCACAATGGTGGATATAGAACACTCTTTATTCTGCACACTTGTTTTAGATGTGGAGTATTTGGAGGGCCATTGCATTCATCGATGTGTGAATAAAGTCATTATGTACACCGAGAAATGCAAAAATAAATAGAGCAGAGAGAAAGAGAAAACAGTGGTAAAGCTAGTAGCCTCCGTTAGGTTGTATTAGGTCGTCTTCTTCCTTCAAAAACCTCAGACACTATCAATTTATTCATTTGATATTCTTGTCTTCAGAGACAAAAAGACGTTTTGCATTATTATGAAAGGACCACCTACGAATTATACACAGTTCTGAGCCTTCTTTCTCCTACATAATATATGTGTCTTATTTGAACACCTATGCAGACCTCTGCTTTCCAACTTCTACATAAGGTTCCATGGATGTGTGAAAATAAATCAAATTTGTGCCTTACAGGCACATCTTCAAAGGTTCGCTATTCTATTTTGTTATAATGTGCTGGTGAACATCTGGGGTACTTACTGGCTTGTCTCTCTACAAATGTCAATTTATGATAACTTTTTGAAGGTAATAAATGACAAAGAAAATACATATCCATTCAAAATCACTAATTTCCAACCTAATAACATATGAAGTTTCTAAATTAGCTCTTCTCTTAGAATACATAGAATGAACAAGCTCTACAATATTTATCATTAGAGACAATCAAATGGAACAGACAGATAAAGTATTTATGTAAAGTCTATTGTAATGGTTGGTTTTAATGGCAACTTCCCCAAATTAGAAACTCCAGAGTAGAAATCCTCAAGTGAAGAATTGTTCTGACTCTTTTCATTGATATGGGGACACCCACCTCAAATGGGGGCAGAACCTCTGGTAGCAGTCCAGATAAAGGGGGCTTGGGAGAAGGAAGAATTCTCACCTTCTGTTGCTTGGCCTTCCCTCTTTAGTGCAAGTTGTTCGATGCTGTTGCTATTTCCACTGACTCTTCTGATTCTTTGCTGACGTCAGAAGCAGAGTTTCCAGTCTCCATTGTTGACTAAGGACCAGTGGCTGTGCTGGAACCCTCCAGGTTTCAGATTGGGACTGCTGAGGGAGGCACCCAGCCCTATGGAAGGAACAATTACTGGGTACTTGGTATCTCTACTATGAGATAACCAGTGTGAGACTGCTCTGGCTGTGAATCACCCACCCAAGCTCAAGGACTCAGCAATTACCAAGTTTGCAGTCTTTGAGGTGTTAGGTAGGTAGATGGATGATAGATAGATAGATAGATAGATAGATAGATAGATCACATCATATATTATAGATGTCATATAACATATATAGTAGATATGTATATGTGTATGTAGATAGGTATATACCATATATTATGTATGTCATACAACATATATAATGGATATGTATATGTGTAGACAGATAGATACATAGGTAGATACGTAGATACAGATAGACATAAATATCCATGTCAGTTGTGTTGCTCTAGTAAATCCTTGCACATCCATTGTGTTGAACTTCTCACATATGGATTTGGCACATGATTGGTCCTCAGGGCAGCCCATTGGATTGCTATCTTCTCCACATGGCCAGTCTGAGGCGCAGTCTTGCTAAGCGACTGGTATAAGGCTATAAGAAAAGATAGATTTGGGGCTGGAGAGATGGCCTAGCGTTTAAGAGCACTGACTGCTCTTACAGAGAACCAAGGTTCGATCCCCAGTACCCACATGGCAGCTGAGAACTGTCTTTAACTCCAGTTCCAGGGGAATCTGACACCCTCTTCTGACCTCTGCGGCACTGCACTACACGGTACACAAACCTACATGCAAACAGTACATTCATACACATATACACATAAAAAAATAAATAAATAAAATTAAAAAAGAAAAAAGAAAAGGTAGATTTCATGTGGAGATTCATACCCAAAAGCTTATATAATGCCACACTCAGAGTCAATAAGTTTAAAAACAATACTATAGTTAATTATATATAACTATAATTTTTTACATTTGAAAATATTATTTAATATTTCATTTATGTACAAGTTCAGTAAGTATAAATTTATTTGTCCCATGTTGAATTTGTGTCCTCTGAAGGCCCCGGCTCTTGCCCACCTTTCCAGGACAGCTGGGGCTACAGGGAGACCCTGTCTCAAAAAGACCAAAAAAAAAAAAAAAAAAGAAAAAGAAATGGATTTGTGCATATCTGTGTGTATCCACATGGGTGCTCTCAGAGGCCAGGAGAGAACACTGAATCTCCTGAAGCTGGAGGTACAGCTGGCTGTAGGCAGCCAGCCTTAATGTTGGAACTCACACTAGGGTCCTCTGAGGAGCAGTGAGCACTCTTCACCAGGAAGCCACCTATTCAGCCCCAAAGGTGTTTTATTATCTGGACTTATTCACTATATCTTTTTAGGCCACTGAGTCTTAATAAACAGGTTACCTCTATATATGCTGATTGAACATAAAGGGCAGACCATGTAGTGGAATAAATAAAGCAAGTGTTACTGAAATCACTTCCATTTAATTTCTCCCCACCCCTCTTTATGCTTTTGATGTCTGACTGGGCAGATAAAAGGTCTTTGACCATCAGTATAAATTTCTTCCACCACTAGAAAAAACAATGAGATTTTAGATTTACCTGTTTGACAAGAAAAATGTTTGGGATATAGAAACCAAATCCCTGGGCTTTAAACTAATACTATGTCTACACAAAAAATTTGCTAGTGGCTCAAAGCAGCAACAGTTTACTTGGCCCCTGCAGAGAAAAATGCCCTGGACTGTGAATCCCCTTGGATGTCTTCCTTCATTAAAATGTATCTATTTTGTATCCTAAATCCTTTTAGTGCTGTGTGCCTGAGTCATTTAAGTCAACCTGAAATCTGGTCAGAATTAGTCCCCAGGCCCCACAAACTTGAACTGGATTCAGCCAGGTGGAAAGCAACCCCCATCAGAGAGGCAGTAGGATCCTACAGTCTTCTTTTGCCCTACCTATGTTGCCTAGCTGTGTCCTAACAAGTAAAAAAGAGTGCAGCCAAAGGCTATCTGTAAAAAAAATAAAATAATTTGTTTACATTTGTTCAGTGTGTGAGTTTGGGGTGGCCCGTGTTCGATAGCCCAAGTTGAATGTCAGAGGAAAACCTGAAGGACCCCATTTTCTCTTTCTACCATGTGAGTTCTAGAGACTGAATTCAGGGACAAGAGTCTACTCAGTGAGCCATCGCCCTGGTCTGCCAAAAGCTAGCATGTTGGTTATGGGCAAGTCTACAGATTAACAGAATTCTTATCATATGGTTCTCTTTTGTTTTGTTTTGTTTTGTTTTGGGACATGTTCTCCAAGTAGCCCCAGCTGACCTGGAACTCACTAATGTAGACCAGGCTGGCCTTGAACTCATGGAAATCCACCTGCTTCTGCCTCCTGAGTGCTGGTATTAAAGGCAGCGTGTGCCACCATGCCCAGCTTCACAAGGTTCTTAAACAGTCAAATCCTGAAACCACACCACATTTTTAGATTCTTTTCTCTAATCTAAATTTATTGAGTATAATTAGATATGAAAAGAATGGAAGAACTCACAAATAATGAACAACCAAAGTAACAAAGTTTTATGGGATCTAGTCTGGAGTAATTAAAGCAATCTTTCAGATTGGTGAAATAAGTGAGGACACAGTAGGTTACTCATCAGGCTGAAAACTTCACGTTGGTGGCTAGTCTGGTAGGTTCTACTGAGAGCTTTGCCTACAGACTGTACTGGCTTACAATGCTTATCTCCATTGCCTGTTAATGTTATTACTTAATTTCCTTGGAGTTTGGACACCATCAGTTATTAGGAATTCCTTATGGAAGACATAGGACAATAAGGAGCCCTAGGTTTCAAACTTAGCTAAAAAGGAGTCAGGAGGATGCAAGAGACATTTGATGAATGAGGGGATTTCAGGATAAACTGCTCTTACTGCTTAAGTTGTCTTGTTATGTACCTGTTCAATCTGAAATGTCTTCCATAGCTCCTGTTTTGAACATTTTTTTCTCAGGTGTTTGGAGAGGCTGTGGATGCCTTTGGAGATGGGGTTCAGGTAGAGGAAAGGGATCCCTCGGGATGCTTTCCAAGAGTGTAACCCAGCCCTGGTTCTAGCCTGTGTTCTCTACTTCCTGATCTACCAAGACATGGAAAGCCTCCAGCCACTCCCTCCGGTCTTCTCCTGTGTATCAGTTTCCTCCAAAATGAAGCATTCTCTCCAGGAGGGAGAGGAAATCTCAAGAGACACAGAAGGTAAATAAATCACCACACCCAAGTCTGGGAAAGCAGAATCTCGGAAGAGATTCTCAGATTGTTCTGCTGCCTGCACGTTATGCAGAGAGCTCCAGGGACGCAGATTTCATGAGTTGTCACTCATGTTTGGGGTGGGCCTTTCAATACTGCACTGTTTGTTGAGTCACTCATGCTCCTATAAATAATTTTTATCCATATTCCTGTTAGTAACTCGATATGATCTCATTGGTTCACTGAGATGGGTTTTAGCGCAATCACTAGATTGGTATCTCAAGGGTTCTCTTGCTGGGGTAACTAAGTGTGTGTGTGTGTGTGTGTGTGTGTGTGTGTGTGTGTGTGTGTGTTGTCTCCCTAGGAAAACTCTGTCACCCAACATCTTTCCTCCTTTGGCTCATCATTCCTGGAACCTTCTGGAATGATGAGCCAAAATAAATATTTCCTTCCTCACATTGTTTCTGTCAAGTATTGTGATCACAGAGGATAAAAATTCAGTTTCTGCCTTCTGTCTCTAAAGCACTTAGTTATCACCTGGTTTTCAAGTGCTAATTGCAGAGCATAAGGACAAAAGCTTTGTAAATCTGTATCGATTCCTGCTGTGCAGTTTGGTACTAGTCATGAGTAAAATAAAGCTGATATGGAACTAATGAATTAAGACTTCAGCAGAGCTCTGTTCTGTATGATAGATGAGTAAATACTAACACCTGTATTTGATAAGAATGAACTCTGTGTACTCCTAATAAAGAGCCTAATAATAAGCATAATTTCTGATATGTGGAGAAGTAAGAGTTATGACTTTGGAAGCTTCTACTTGTACTCAAATCATGAAGGAAAATCCTCTACTCGGAGTCCAGTCCTAGGCTGAGTCATAGAAGACAGACAATTACACAGCCACAGACTGTGATCTTATGGAAACATCTGCCTGCAATGTATTGTGTATGTTAAAATAACTAAGATAGAACTGGAAACAGCAATATACCATGTTGCTGGGAATGTCACAACTGTTGACCACACTTGTCCCAAAATAGCTGGTTTTGTAAAATGCTGATCTTTTAAATCTCCTATAACAGTCTAAGCCTATATACACTTCCGTGTTGAAAGTCTCAACTCCACTCATATGGTTATTGTCAAGGGACAGCCTGCAAAAACTCCTGTAAAAATATGTTTGTATTCCTGGTTGGTTCATCAGTTTCTCTTGAGCAGTAGTGCAGACTGGGGCCTGCATATAATAAAGGATAAAATTCTTCTGCTTCCTGCATATGGAACTCCCAGTGGATATACAAAGAAATACCAAAATTAGCCAGGCGTGGTGGCACACACCTTTAATCCTAGCACTTGGGAGGCAGAGGCAGGCGGATCTTTGTGAGTTCAAGGCCAGCTTGGTCTGCAGAGCAAGTTCCAGGACAGCTGGGGCTACAGGGAAACCCTGTCTCGAAAAGACAAAAAAAAAATAAATAAATAAATAAATAAATACACCTTTAATCCTAGCACTTGGGAGGCAGAGGCAGGCGGATCTTTGTGAGTTCAAGGCCAGCTTGGTCTGCAGAGCAAGTTCCAGGACAGCTGGGGCTACAGGGAAACCCTGTCTCGAAAAGACAAAAAAAAAATAAATAAATAAATAAAAAAAGAAAGAAAAAGAAATAGCAAAATGAAAGAGAGATATGAGAGGTGTCATAACAAGGTAACCAATAATAGGGACAAAGAGAGACAATGGTGAATTAATTATTACAAATCTTGCTGGTGATGAAGTCATGAGAATTAGTGAATGCAGTATCTGAAAGATTTAGAGTATTCATTCTTGTACATTTGATTTAAAAAAAAAAGCTTAAGTTTCTGTTGCTCTCTGTTAAATAATTTCTCTTATTTCCTAACAAAAATGTACCTGCAAGTCCAGAACATTCACATCAAGCTTGACCAACCTAACTCTTAGGCTTCTGCTGAATATTTAAAACAAATAAATAAATCTAAATCCCTGTCATTAATATTCATCTTGACATGCTATACATTGCTAACCAGAAACACACACATCTATATCTATATACATGCATTCATAGCCACAGATATGTACACACCCATGCATTATAATGTGTTTGTAGGGAGTAAAATACTTCTCCAGCATCGGAGTAATCCATCTATGCACTGCACAGACCCTTGACACAGGTTCAAGAAGTCCCATGGTTACAGTCCATTTGGCTCTTCCTAAGGAGACAGCAGAGCAGAGATTAATGTAAGGAACACTGGTGCTGAAACCAGAACCCATGCCAGACCATCAGCCGTACTCTTTCCCCTGCGCCCTTACCTACAGCCTTGACAGCTCCTGGTGGTTTCTCTTGGTTGTGATCTCAGTCCATATCTGGAGCAATAGAAAACTTGATCATTAAACTGTACCATTTCAGATTCCTATCTATAGTCACAATGTGGCGATTAGATTGAGAGGGGTCCACGGGAATTTTTGGCTTCCTGGGTATATCTACAAGGGGACTTTCAGAAAGGATGAACTGAAAGGAAGTACCCACACTGAAAGTGAGCAATACCCTATTGGTTAGGACCTGGAATAAATATAAACGGGGGAGGATAAATCCAGCTGAGTCCAGTCACTTCTCTTTCTCTGCTTCTTGAGCACATGATGTCATGCCCCGCCCCCCACGTACACTATTCTAAACACCTTTGAAAACATGAACCAAAATAATCTAAATTGTTCTCAGGTATTTTGTCACAGCAATCAAAAAGTCGCTAAAAGAGTGAGATACTCTGAGCAAAACAGTGAACTCTTCAGCAATCAAGGCCATGGCTGTGCCAGTTTAGGTCTGAGCTCTACAAGCTGATGTCCTCTTTATCCACCTGCTTGTGGCTGGGTTGGCACTACATCCTTATCACAAGTGTTTCCCATTACCATATTCCTGATCCTGTGTCACGTGTGTTAGTGTGGGCACTCTGAAAACATTCCATACATCAGAATTAAACACGCAAAGATACTTTTGTAGAAACACTCACAATGAGAACTTGTCACCCTTTATAGAGAAACCACAGTTTGCAGATTAGCATACCATCCAAGCATCTGTGTCTATGCTCACAGCTTAGCTTGACACAATAAGTGGTACTGCTTAAATGCCTGTACATCCAATAGCTTGAGCTTTGTTAGTATGACTGAAAAGGGTATCACTGTGAAAGCTGTCAATCCATGAAGAGAAACAAACTGAACAGACCAGAGTCCAAAATGACAACTCCAAAGAAATTAGACTGTTTTCTTCTCACCCATTTGTGCCCCTTTCCCAAAGCCTAGGGAACAAACTGCGGAAGAGGAGGCGTGGTAGATTGTAAGGGCTGTGGAGAGATAGGGGTGAATCATGAGACTATAGGAATATAGTCTGGACACCTGATTGATCAACATGCCTGTGCATACAAGCTTCTCCAACTGGACTATGGGAACCTTGGGTTGTTCAAAATTTGGACATAGATACTTGCAAAATGCACCAATTACTTAATTGTATGACATACTGAGTAACATCATTGTTATATGCAAAAAAAAAAAAAAAAAAAAAAAAGAAACACTAAAGGCAGAAAATGAGGGTTGTGCGACCCCCTAGTGAAGAATTTCAGATCACAGCCTCTGAGACCCTTCATCGATAATGCTAGAAGTATTTGAAGACTTATAAGATATAACCTTATAGTTACTATAAACATATATATAATTATTTAAAGAATAATAACTTATCTATGTTATATTTATTTTACAGACTTGAGAACTTGGAATACTTAGTCACTTGGTGAAAGTCTTAACTCTGAGAGGACCCGGCAGATATTCAGGCAGTTTCACCTTCTAGCCTCTGAAGTCTTAACTGTTTTCTGTGACTAAAAGTATTAGAATATGGTAAGAAAGTCCAGTAGTGAATTCATAGAGACCATCTAAGATGCCCTACTTACAGCTACTCTATTCCCTTCACCACCTCATACACTAAAGACTCAACTTTGGAGATCTCCCAAAACCAGCTGAAGCACAGGAAGGTAGGTAGGAGCTGGGTGCTTCAGAAAGGATGATTGTTGATTGACTTAATATAGTTAATCCAGTTGTCTTTGGCTTAACTGGCTTTTGTGGCTGTGGGGGTGGAGTTATCCTCCCAGCTGGTATTAAATGTAGGGTTGTGTAAGTCTTGAGATCTGAGATCTCCCAAGACCAGCTTAAGCACAGGTCCTGAGGTGCAGGCTAAAGGGCACTCCCCACCCCCCCACACCTGGGATTACAAAGGCATCAGAAGGAGGTAAGCAAAGCAAGCCTTTAACAAGGTGAAGAGGCATTTGGGACAAAAGGAGGCAAGCAAAGCAAGCCTTCAACACAGTGAAGAGGCATTTGGGACCCACATTAGAATACAGGCAAGGAGAAGCCCATATGCCAGGAATATGAAGAAGAGACAACACGGGAAAGGGGCAGGATAATCCCACGCCAAGCTCTACCAACCCTACGGAAGATTTCTACAGTGGGATCACCCTGAGGATGGACCAGGACACAGATATCAGAAACACAATTGAGAACATACTTAAAAAACTACAAGATTATAAAAACAAATCAAAGAATTAAGAAAAGAGAATGAAGAACTCAAGAAGGACCTAGAGAGAGAATGAGAAACTCCAGAAGGAAGTAGAAACACTGAAAAGATCCCATGCTGAAAAAGATAAAGAAACCAACCAGGGAAGCAAAGAGCTACAGGAAGAGATTAAGAAGCTCCAAAAGGAAGTGGAAATACTAAAGAAATCAGAAGAGGAAATGAAAAAGGAAATCGAACACCACCCAATCAAGAGGAAAGGAATGGAAAAAGCCTCAGAAGCAGAATGGAGGAAGCAGAACAAATAATATCAGACCTGGAAGATAATACAGAACAACTAAAAACCTCAAGTAAAGATTATGAAAAATTTAAAAATACACAAAAGTGGAACAAACAGGAACTGTGGGACACTATGAAAAGATTGAACCTCCACAACATAGGAATAGAGGAAGGAGAAGAAACCCAAGATAATGGTATTGATCAGATCTTCAATGGAATAATAGAAGAAAACTTCCCCAAACTAAAAAAAGACAAACCAATACAAATACAAGAAGCACATAGAACTCCAAACAGACAAGATCAGAAAAGAAACTCTCCATGCCACATCGTAGTTAAAGTGCTAGACACCCAAAATAAAGACAAAATCCTTAAAGCCACAAGAGAAAAACAACATTGACCTATAAGGGGAAACCTATCAGAATTAGAACTGACTTCTCAATGCAAACTATGAAAGCAAGAAGAACAGGGAGCAAAGCATTCCCAGTGTTAAAGGACAATAGATGCCAACCCAGGTTACTATACCCAGAAAAAATGTCAGTTATAGTTGAAGGAGAGAGAAAAACCTTCCATGACATAAACAAGTTGAAAGAATACATGTCCAGAAAACCAACCCTTCAGAGAATACTTGAAGCAATTCAAAGGACAGAAGAAAGGAGCAGCCATCCCCAGGCACCTAGAAAGAGAAATCAATAAAAGCATAACTGCAGAAGTAGAAACCTAAACCAAAAACTACAAAATGGATAATAAGGCAAAAGGAAGCAACACAAACCTATCAGTCATAACCTTAAATATTAATGGACTAAATTCCCCAATCAAAAGACATAGACTGGGAGACTGGATTAGGAAACAGAATCCATCGATATGCTGTCTACAAGAAACACATCTTACCTTCAAGGACAGGCACCACCTTAAAGTGAAGGGATGGAAAAAAATATTCCAAGCAAATGGTACCAAAAAGAAAGCAGGTGTTGCTATTTTAATATCAGACAAAATAGACTTCAAAGTAAAAGAAATCAGAAGAGACAAAGAAGGCCATTACATTTTTATCAAAGGAACAATTCACCAAGAAGATTTCATAGTTATGAATATATATGCCCCAAACTCTGGTGCACCAAACTTTATAAAGAAAATTCTCCAGGACCACAAGGCACACACTAACCCCAGTACACTCATAGTAGGGGACTTCAACCCCACTGAGTCCTTTGGATAGGTCAACAGGACAAAGAATAAACAGAGAAACATCTGAACTGAATGATATGATACACCAAATGGACCTCATAGACCTCTACCAAATATTCCACCCTAATACCAGAGAATATACATTCTACTCAGCACCCCACAGAACATTCTCCAAAATCTACCACATCCTGAGACACAGAAGAAACCTCCAGAAATACAAAAAGATTGAAATAATTTCATGCATTCTATCGGACCACAGTGCAATAAAGCTCATCATCAACACCAGGATAAGCCCTACTGCCTACAAGAATACATGGAGACTAAACAACACACTCTTGAATAATGAATGGGTCAAGGAAGAGATAAAGAAAGAAATAAAAACATTCCTGGAACTGAATGACAATGACAATACAACAAAACAAAACCTATGGGATACCTTAAAAGCAGTCCTAAGAGGGAATTTTACAGCCCTGGATGCCTACATTAGAAAATCAGAAAGAGCACAAGTGAATGATCTAACACTATAGCTAAAAGCACTTGAGAGGCAACAACAGATGAACCATAAATGCAACAGACAGGAAGAAATAACAAAAATCAGAGCAGAAATCAATGAAATAGAAACAAAGAAAACAATACAAAAAATCAATAAATCCAAAAGTCAGTACTATGAAAGAATAAACAAGATAGACAGACCTCTAGCCCAGTTAACCAAAAGAAAGAAGGAACAACTCCAAATCAATACAATCCATATTGAAAAGGGAAATATCAGAACAGACAAGGAAAAGATCCAGAAAATCATATGGGAATACATCAAAAACCAATACTCTACCAAGTTTGAAAACCTTGAAGAAATGGATGAATATCTGAAATCCTGGGAATCACCAAAGCTCAACCAAGAAGAGATCCACAGCTTAAACAGACCCACAATACATGAAGAAATTGAAGCTGTAATAAGAAACCTCCCACCTAAAAAAAAGTCCAGGCCCAGACAGTTTCATGGCAGAATTCTATACAACATTTCAAAAAGACCTACAACCATTATTACTGAAATTGTTTAGAAGGATACAAACAGAGGGAATTCTCCCAAATTCCTTCTGTGAAGCCAGCATCACTCTATTACCAAAATCAGGAAAATATACAACTAAAAAGGAGAATCATAGACCCATCTCCCTAATGAACACAGGTGCCAAAATTCTAAACAGGATAATGGCAAATCGCATAGAGACCCACATCAAGAAGGTCATCCATCATGACCAAGTTGGATACATACCAGAGATGCAGGGATGGTTCAACATAAGAAAATCAATAAACATCATCAAACACATAAATGGAATGAAAGACAAAAACCATACCATCATCTCAATTGATGCTGGAAAAGCCATTGACAAAATCCAGCATCCCTTCATGCTTAAAGTCTTAGAGGGAATTGGACTAGAGGGATCATTCCTCAATGTAATCAAAGCCATATACAGGAAACCCACAGCCAATATCATCCTAAATGGGGAAATGACAGAAACATTCCCTTTAAAGGTAAGAACTCGGCAAGGCTGCCTCCTGTCACCACTCCTCTTCAATATAGTGCTTGAAACACTTGCTAGAGCAATAAGGTAAGTAAAGGAATTTAAAGGAGTACTAATTGGAAAAGAGGAAGTCAAGCTATCCCTATTTGCTGATGATATGATTGTTTACTTAAGGGATGCTAAAACCTTCACCAGAAAACACCTAGAAATGATTAACAGCTTCAGCAAAGTAGCAGGATACAAAATTAACCTAAAAAAATCAATGGCCTTTCTTTACACCAACAACAAGCAACTGGAGAAAGAACTCAAGAACTTCCCACTCACAATAGCTTCAAAAACAATAAAATACCTAGGAACAAACCTAACCAAAGACACAAAGATCTCTACAACAAAAATTTTAAACCCTTAAAGAAAGAAATTGAAGAAGACATCAGAAGATAGAAAAACCTCCCATGCTCATGGATTGAGAAAATTAACATTGTAAAAATGTCCATTCTACTGAAACTCTTGTATAGATTTAATGCAATCCCAATCAAAATCCCCAAGAGTTTCTTCACAGGCTTGGAAACAAAAGTTCTTAAATTCATTTGGAAAAACAAAAGACCCCGAATAGCCAAATCAATCCTGAGTGAAAAGAGCTACACAGGAGGGATCTCTATACCAGATTTTAAACTATACTACAGGGCTATAGTCATAAAAACAGCCTGGTACTGGCACAAAAACAGACCTGTTGACCAATGGAACAAAACCGAAGATCCAAATCTGAGCACATACAATTTCAGCCATCTCATATTTGACAAGGGGGCCAAGAAGCCACAATGGAAAAAAGACAGCATCTTCAGCAAGTGGTGTTGGCAAAACTGGATCACTTGTAGAAGAATGAAATTAAATCCCTACCTCTCACTGTGTAAAAAAGTCAACTCCAGATGGATCAAAGACCTCAACAGTGAAACCCCAAACTCTAAGGCGAAGAAGAAAAAGTTGGCAGCAGAAAACACGACATAGGTGTAGGGAAAGAGTTCCTAAATCAGACAGCAAGCTGAACAGAATTAAGGTGGGACAATTGACAAATGGGACCTCATTAACTCAAAAGCTTCTGTACATCAAAAGAAACAATCAAGGAAGTGAAGAGAAATCCCACAGAGTGGGAGGAAAACCTTTACCACAGATACATCTGACAAAGCATTGATTTCCAGAATCATAAACTGCTCAAAAAAGCAAAGAAAAGAAAACAAATGACCCACTCAATAGATGGAGCAAAGAGCTGAAGAGAGACTTCAAAAGTGGGAATTAGAGATGGCTGAGAAACCCTTAGAGTGTTCAACATCACTAATCATTAAGGAAATGCAAATCAAAACCACTTTAAGATATCATCTTACTCCAATAGGACTGGCTCGGATCAAGAAACAAATGATCCCAAGTGCTGGGGGTTGTGGGGAAAGGAGAACACTCATCCACTGCGGTGGGAATGTAAACTTGTACAGCCACTATGGAAGAATGAAGCAATGTGGAGAACCCTTGGAAGGACTTGGAATGAAATTGCCACCAACCCAGCCATACACTCCTAGGCATGTACCCACAACTCACTACGCCAGAGATATATGTACGGCCATGTTTATTTCAGCTCTCTTCACAATAGCAAGGAGCTGGAACCAATCCAAATGCCCTTCAACTGATGAGTGGATAGAGAAAATGTGGTACATCTACACAATGGAGTTCTGTGCAGCAGTAAAGAAAGATGACATCATGAGGAAAATGGCTGGAGCTAGAAGACATCATACTGAGTGAAGTAATACAGTCCCAGAAAAACAAACGATGAATGGTATCCCTCATCTGTGGATGCTAGTGCCAACTACCTAGTTGTAAGTATTTCTTGTGCACAGCCCCTTGAGCTTTTGTCCAAGCAGTTGGGAGTGATGCATATTGGAAACAACAAGAACAACAACAGAAAGGACTGCATGGAAACATCAAGAACAACAACAGAAAGGACTGCATGGAAACAACAAGAACAACAACAGAAAGGACTGCATCAAAGAACTGACTGAAACAGTGAACTTCTGCTCAAAACAGTCAACTTGCACATGGAGAATTTTGAGAAAGACTGAGAAAAAGATGAAAAGCCTGTTTGGCAGAATGCATGAGCTCTGGTGGGGTGGGGGGATAGGGTGGGGGACAAGGGGCTAGATTTGATAAAAAAATATATATATATATATATATATAAATTTTAAAAAAAGACTCAAGTTTAAGGAAGCTGTCTTTGAAAATAGATGTTGTGAGGGAGTAATTGAAGTGCAATTAAAGTCATAAAGGTTTACCTAATCTGATAGGACTTCTGTCCTTATAGGAAGAGAGAGACACTGGAGCTCTTTCTCCACAACATAGACAGGAAAGGCTGAGCGACGGCACAGCAGCAAGGACTTGTGTGCAGGCTAAAAAAGGTCTCATCAAATCCAATCCCTGTAGCCTCCTGAACTGCGGGGATAAATATGCCCATTGTTTAAGGCTCCTCTACTGTGCATTGGAATGCCAGCGGAGCAGAGTAAAGCAAGCCAATCACAATAAACAAAACCAGTAAACTGAAGAACCACTCATAACAACTGCACGGATTAGCAGTAATTGATTTGAGACTTTGTTTTCAAAACAAGAACAGCTCAGTATTGAGTGACACCTGATTGTAGCTTGAAAACCCCAGGGCATCTGAGGGCTCAACAGGACCTGTGCTCCTAGTTCTTGCTGGAAGCTTCTGTTCTTCCCTCCTGGGATGACACAAAGAGCAGCTCCCCCTTACCCCAGGTTCACAAGAGCCTTCTGATGGCCCACATTGTTGACTGGGCTGCAGGGTCAGGCATACTCCTAGCTGTTCACTGATTCTCTCTGCCTTGTGTTTCTGTCTTTGCCCTTATGCCCAGGAGGTGACAGAGTTTCTACAAACACATGCTATCAGTGTGTAATAATCAAATATGAAGTTGTTGCTGGACAGCAGATGCCATCCTGGCAGATAAAGGTCTGCTCGGTCTTTGACATCTTATCTAAGCCCTCTGCAAGGGAGAAATTCATCTCCTTTCCCCTCCTAAAACAAATACTTGAGATAACCAACTTCAAAGGAGAAAAGACTTACTGGGTTCACGGTTTTGTAGGTTTGAGGCAGCCCAGGGATTGGTTGAGCCTGGTGTTGGGGGAAGCCCTCAGCTCCACTGCCAGTTTCTTGAAATACATTTTCATCTGTATATGAGAATCTCTGTGCATGTGTGTGTGTGTGAGTGCAGTGTGTATGTGTGTGTGGAAGCATGTGTGTGTACATGTGTGAGTGTGGTATGTATATGTGTAAGTGTGTGCATGTGTGAGTGTGTGTGTGTGTGAGAAAGAAAGAAAGAGAGACAGAGAGAGAGACAGAGAGAGACAGAGAGAGACAGAGAAAGAGAGAGAAACCATGTGCACATGTGTAATATTGGTTATTGGCCTTGCTCTTGAATCAGTTATCTTGAATCAGTGGACTAATTCATAAAACTCCAAAATTTAATTATCAAAAGATAATGTGCAAAATCATGAGCAAAAAAGTATGAGTCAACTATGGTTTTAAGGTGATAAGATTTATGAAGTGTGGAGAAGCCATAAGCTTCTTGGGTTGCAAAATCCCCAACCAAATGGTGTGAGATTGACTTACCAGTGGGCCACCCACAGATAGATGTGTGACACTCCTAAACCATCTGTCTGTGAGAAGATACTATCCTGATGGGCATAGGAAATCATCTTTTTTTAATTAATTAATTAATTTATTTATTTTCTATGGGTATGAATGTACTGTCTGCATGTAGGTTTGTGCATCTGTGTCGTGCAATGCTGCAGAGGTCAAAGGAGTGTGTCGGATTTCCCTGGAACTGGAGTTCTCCCGGAATTGGAGTTACAGATAGTTCTCAGCCGCCATATGGGCGCTGGGAATCGAACCCAGGTCCTCTGCAAGAGCAGTCAGCGTTCCTAACCGCTAGACTATCTCTCCAGCTCAGGCATAGGAAATCATCTTACCTAAAGACTTTATCTATGCAAAGATTCCAGGGTTCAGCATCAAACATGCCATTTGGGCCCACAGTAAACTATAAAGGTCCTGCACACCCCCATCAGGTGGTCAGAGGTCCGAGCTCCCCACAAAGAGACTGGATCTCTGTCCCTCTCGTTGCCCACCCTTCCCAAGGTCTGGTTCTTCTTAACCCTAAATTTCATTTTCCCCCTCAAAATCAATCTAAGATATGCTGCTGACTCCTTCCTTTTCCCCAAATAAATCTAACATGAGGTTTTTACAATAATGTAGCAGGTGGTTTTCTGTATCAGATTTATCTTATTTCATGAATATTATCTGCTTTAATATTCTTGGGAATTAGTCAGTGGAACTTGTCTTCAGGTTGGCTTAGCCAGTAAAATGCTTGCCCAAGCAAGCATGAGAGTCTGACTTTGGATCTGGGGTTGTCTACGCAGCCAGCCTTGCCTTGTAAGTCAGCTCCAGGCCAATGGAGAGACCCCGACTCAAAAAGCAAGGTGCATTGCACCTGAGAAATGACACTTGAGCTTGACATATGCATTCATACAGGCACCAAGACACACCCACATCTGCATACACAAACACCTGTTTGCACCTATACATACATGTAAACCTTCACACTGATGTATATATACACAGGTGCACACACACACACACACACACACACACAAAACACAATAAAAAGTTTCATGTTTGTATCTGCAAAGCAGTTGAGACAGGGCCACAGGCCATGGCTAAGCAGTCACTATTCTAATACATTCTATGTAGTGATGTGAATGTTGATTGCACGTTCCATCCAGCAATGCTTGCAAACACAATTACATTCAGAGAGTACAAAGTGATTTACTGTAAGTATATCAATAAGATTCAAAAGTTACATTTGGATGGTAAAAATGTTCATTTTATATTATCCTTTTTTTTTTACTTTGACAGGTCACATTTCAGAAGTGGTTATGTTGATTTTAAATGAAAATATAAAGTTTATAAGCCATGAGGTGGCTTTACATTCCATCTGTTGGCTGATCTTTCATGCACTTCTCATAAAAATCTCCATCATCCTCATTGAATTCCATCCAGATCCTCACTCTGCACTTTGCATCACCTAGTCAGCTTTCAGCATTCACCTTCCTTTCCCCTTTTAAAATCAGATAGAAGCGATTTCTACACAGTTAAAAACTGTACCTGCACCTTCCCAACACATAAACAACCAGACCCATAGTCTCAACACTAAAACATGAGGCGTTTTATTTTTATTGCGTTGTTAATGTATTTATGCATGTATGTGCGGGTGTGGGTTCCTGGAATTGGTTCTCTTCCCACCATATGGATCCCAGAGATGAAACTCAGGCCATCAGCTGACAAGCACTGTTTCCCACTGAGCCATCCTGCCTGTCCCTGAAAAGTGAGCTGTAATCGCATCCATGTCCCTTTTCAAGAACGTGTTAATTAGGACTGGAGAGATGGCTCAGTAGTTAAGAGGACTGCCTGCTGTTTCAGAGGACCTAGGTTCAGTTCCCAGCACCCACATGGCAGGTAACAACCATTTGTAACTCCAGTGCTAGGACATCTGATACCTTCTTCTGGGCTTCATGGGGACGAGACACGCATGTGGTGCATTAACATGGATTCAGGCAAACATTCATACACATAAAATTAAGAAGAATAAATCTTTCAAAACACCTATCAACTACTTTCCAATTTCCCATTGCCCATGTTATCAATAACATTATATTTAGAGTAGGATCTCTCTGGATCTCTCTGTCTCTCCCCTCTCACTCTATCTCTCCCCTCTCTCTCCTTCAGTCACTTTCACTCATTCCTTTTTATCTGTCTTGCCTCCCTTATGTCATCACTCCCTTCCTTAAACTCTAACAAAGTTCCCCTCAAACATCATTAGACATAGACTCATTCTTTATTCCTTTTCTTCTCATAAAACATTTTCCCTCTTTCAAGGAACTGCTTCATCTACCTCTTCCCTGCAAAAATTTCTATATTTGAAAATATGTATTTATTATGTAGATTTATAAAGTACAGTATGATGCTTTGATATATGTTAACAATGTAGAATGATTAAGTCAAGCTAAATAGCATATTTATCTTCACACAAATTTATGGGGTTTTCTAATATCCACATCATTTGGACTCAAATCCTTAAGCAAATTCGAAATATACAATGCAATATAATATTAATTATAAATGCCATTCTGTGCAAAACATTGCCAAAGATATTTTCTGTTTGAAACTCTGTAACCTGCCATCAAAGGCTTTCTTTTTCAAAGATCAAGTGTTCTTCCTCAGCTCCCATTTCTTCATTAAGATTTCATGGAATTATAATGCTTGTTTTCCTCTGCCTTACACACCCTGATTGTGAGTTCAAGGGAAAGATGTCTTACTCAGTTCTGGTTCTCCAGTACTTAGTACATTTAAATTGCATGTGGCATGGATTTCCTTTAAAATGAAATAATTTAATCATTTAAAACAAAAAAGAGAAGCCTGGTCTAGCAAGACCTAACTGCGTCCTTAAGTGGATGGAACTGGTGGTTGAAAAACCAAAAGGAGCCAGGGGCTCCCCCCTCAAAAAAACAAAAAATCCCAAGTGACCCTTGAGGACCAGATCCTCAACTGACCTTGAGAAAACAGAAACCTTGGTTAATCTGGGCTGACTGTGTGGCCTTAAGCATCCAAAAGGAAAGTATAACCAGAAATAAATAATCAGTAAGTTCTGAGAAATTGTATTTCAGATACAAAACTTGAGAATCCTTCAAACCTTCAATGCCAGATGGGAACTACTGAGATATCCAGCTTGTAGACTGAGTGGCTACTGGGATTTCAGCCTCTTCAGAATGTAGACTGCTGCTGTTGGACTACCCAGGCTATATCATGGAGGCCAGTTCAGAAAGATCAAGAAGGGTGCATGCTTGCTGGATCTCATTTGGGTGACCATGTGGGGGAGGGACCCCAGTGTGGAGCACAGGGCAGGACTGATGGTTGTTTGGGTTTGCCAAGGAGGAAACTTCAAACACTTCCTTGGGGAAAACATGACATCTTTTGGTAAAAAAAAAAAAAAAAGATTATATTTAACAGTTAAAAATATTTTGTAAAATAATATTTTCTCTTTTTATTGATAGATGCTACAACCATTCATAATTTATCCTTATGTAATCCTATGGTGTGTTCTATCATATAGGAATATTAATATTCATATTCTAAAAAAAGAGAGAATGCAAAGTTATACTTCTTTTTACCTGCATGCAACTTTATTATTAAAATGTGAATCTCTAAATGTGCTTTGGAATTAACCTATAGCTTATTTTCAAATTTTGTAATTTTGATTTATGTGTGGAGTGTATGTATGCATATTTTGGAATAATATAAAATCAAATGGGAACAAAAAAGAGAGAGAAAAACCTATTTAGAAAACTTACCAAAACAGTAAACCTGTGCACTGAAAAGGTCATAAAAGACTGAGAAAAAGATGCAAGACAGGACTTGTGTATGACAGAATCCATGAGCTCTGACAGGGAGCGGAGGCATGAAGGGTGGGCATGGATGGGGGAATGAGTCTAAATTTGATTAAGAAATATTGTATGAAATGCACTCAATAAAAATTAAAAAGTTAATTAAAAAATAAATAAACGACAAAAATTTTAAATATATCCTATTGAATGTGTGTGATTTTGTACAATAATTTCATACAATAATCATATTTACCCCCTTCCCTATCTGCAACCCCCATAGCCTGCCCACAGGACTTCATGTACTCTGATATATATGGTAAGGCCTATGGAGTCAAGTTTATGTCCCTAGATGTCCCTCAGTGAAAGTCCATCCACTGGAGCCAGTTCAGATGTCTGGTACCACTCCCTTAAGAAGATCAATTCTCCTTCACCCAGTGGCCATCAGCTGCCAATAGTTCCTTGCTAAAGTTGTGGCCTCCTGAGCACTTTCCCTTTTCGCTGTCAATTTTTGTCTGATTGGGTTTGCATGGGTCTTGTTCATCATGAATTCATCGTTGTAAGTTCATATGAGCAAGGTCCCAGAAGACTGTAACATTCTGTTATAAGTTCATATGAGCAAGGTCCCAGAAGCCTGTGACACTCTGTTATAAGTTCATATGAGCGAGGTCCCAGAAGCCTGTAACACTGTTATAAGTTCATATGAGGGGGCTGGAGAGATGGCCTAACGGTTAAGAGCGCCGACTGCTCTTACAGAGGACCCGGGTTCGGTCCCCAGCACCCACATGGCGGCCGAGAGCCGTCCGAAACTCCAATTCCAGGAGAACTCCAGTTCCAGGGGAATCCGACGCCCTCTTCTGACCTCCGCGGCATTGCACGACACGGGTGCACAGACCTGCATGCAGACAGTACATTCATACACATACAGAAATAAATAAAAAATTTTTTAAAAAAGTTCATATTAGAGAGGTCCCAGAAGCCTGTAACACTCTAAGTTCATGTGAGCGAGGTCACAGAAGCCTGTGATACTCTGTTATAAGTTCATATGAGCAAGGTCCCAGAAGCCTGTAGCACTCTAAGTTCATATGAGCAAGGTCCCAGAAGCCTGTAACACTCTGTTATAAGGTCATATGAGCGAGGTCCCAGAAGCCTGTAACACTCTGTTATAAGTTAATTTGAGCAAGGTCCCAGAAGCCTGTGACATTCTGTTATAAGTTCATATGAGTGAGGTCCCAGAAGCCTGTGACACTCTAAGTTCATATGAGCGAGGTCCCAGAAGCCTGTAACACTCTGTTATAAGGTCATATGAGCGAGGTCCCAGAAGCCTGTAACACTCTGTTATAAGTTAATTTGAGCAAGGTCCCAGAAGCCTGTGACATTCTGTTATAAATTCATATGAGTGAGATCCCAGAAGCCTGTGACACTCTAAGTTCATATGAGCGAGGTCCCAGAAGCCTGTGACACTCTGTTATAAGTTCATATGAGCGAGGTCCCAGAAGCCTGTAATGCTCTGTTTCCTTATGGTCATGCACTTCGTCCTCCGTTCCTAACAATCTTTCTGCACCCTCTTCTGCAATAGGCCCTGAGCCTTGGGTGGGTGAAGTTTAATATAGGAGACCTTTCTTCAAAGCTACACTCTGTAGTCTTGTACTCTCTATACACTGGCCAGCTATGTACATTACTATTCTCTCTCCCCTTTATTCCATTATGCTCTGTGAGCCCTAGGTGCAGAGTTTCCATTGTCAATGTGTCATTTAGGGTCAGGCATCTCACAGACACTTATTCTCTGTGTGTGATCATTGATGGAACAATCTTTAACAGTTGCAAAAGAAGCTTCTTTGATGAGTGGTAACTGTAAGTATAAGGATGCAGATAGTAAGAAGTTACATTTGTCTAGGGATGTGACAGTCTGGGTTTTCTCTAATATCTATCACCTATCTAACCATGTGTATTTGGTTGTTTACAATAGAATATATGAGTTGCCACCCATTGAGTGATTACCCCCAAAATAAAAGTGCCACTACTGCACAAATATAGTTTTCTGTGATGGTCATTGTTATGGCTCTTAGATCTTAAAGCTGTGGCTGGACTACTGATTGATTTTCTCCCTTAAGCAGCCTGTATAGTGTCCTCAAAAACAGAGCTGGTCTTCAGGGAGGAGGCTTCCAGGTCAGTTCCTGATCCATTGCTCCAAGTCCTGTGTTCAAAGTATGTCCTGTCATTAGCAATAAGGTCTTACCTTCAAGTCCTGGGAGATATCAAAGGCTGCGGAAATGCCCTGTGTTATTTTCAGTCTTTTGGAACACCCTGACCAACAACTCCAAGGAAGGTTTCTCCTGTCTAGCACTGTGTTTCTTCTTATATAGCCTTCTGCTATGTGCATACGCACATGTGCATATATTGTAGGTGTGTTTTTTAGTTAGACTTCTGAAGTAATACATTTCCTTCTGTTTTTTTTTCATACCACCTAAGCATTATTTATCTCTCCACTCTCCTATGCCATCCTCACACCTCCTTCCCTAGTTAAAGTACCCCCATTTCCCAATTTTCCCCTTGATAACTCCTGTCTCCTACAATCCCCTTCTCTTCTCCATCTTGCACGTTAGCCCCATGGTTCCTTGATACCACCCATATTGATTTGTTATCCATCGAAGATCTTGTAATAGATCTAATCTAAATTAAAAGGAAAACACATGTGACTGCAATAGCCTTTCTTATGCCATATTCATAACAACACTGAGAGAGGAAAGGATGTGTTTTTCTTGTGGTCCCTCACATGGTCTAAACTGGAGACTTGAAGTTCCGACACACTTGACCCATAGTGTGTTGATATGAGTAAAAAGTGAAACAGATCTCTGTCAGTTCAAGGCCAGTCTGGCCTACATAGAGAGTTCCAGAACAGCTGGGGCTGCAGGGAGACCCTGTCTCAAAAATAACAAAAATAAAAGTGAAGAAGACAAATGGTCTCGAGCCATTCTCTCACCTTGTGCATCAGCCCTCTTGAATCCCAAACTCCACTTCTATGGAAATTACAAAAGGAATTTAGTAACAGATGCTTTTCCTTGTCATTGTCTGACTGTACCACCTATGCCACTGGTATGCTGTCTTCTGTGTATGTATGTAGTCTTTCTTCTTATTAAAAGAAAATGTACAGAAGTAATTATTAAACTTCAGGAGTCTACAAACCTTCAGAGTAATCACTTCCTAGTTTCCTGTAATATTTTTCTACACCATTTATTTTTCCATTAAACTTTCTACATCTCATGATACCTGGTAAATATATACTGCCCCAAATTTTTGACAGGGTCTCCCTTGTCCAGCCCACCTGGAACTCACTATGTAGATCTGGCTGCCCTTGATTGGGGCAGAGATCCAACTGCTTCTACCTCCAGAGATCTGGGATTATAGGCATGAGTCACCATGCTAGACATCTACTTTAAAAAAAATGGCAGAGACTAGAATCCACCATTGTCTCCACAATTGTATTCATTCAACAAATATCTATTGTTAAGGAAGCATATTCCATTTCCTGACTACTGTGCAGGCTGTTAGAACACACAGATAACTAGTTGGGAGATGTCATATAAATAAATAGCAAGGTACTAGTGTGAAGTACCCTGGATTACAAGTCATGAGACACTGAAGACTCACCCCACCGCAGAGATACATGCACAGCCATATTTATTTCAGCTCTCTTCACAATAGCAAGGAGCTGGAACCAACCCAAATGCCCCTCAACTGACAAGTTGATAGAGAAAATGTGGTACATCTACACAATGGAGTTCTATGCAGCAGTAAAGAAAGATGACATCATGATCTTTGAAGGAAAATGGCTGGAGCTGGAAGACATCATGCTGAGTGAAGTAACACGGTCCCAGAAAAACAAACGATGAATGGTATCCCTCATCTGTGGATGCTAGTGCCAATTACCTAGTTGTAAGTATTACTTGTGCACAACCCCTTGAGCTTTTGTCCAAGCAGTTGGGAGTGATGCATATTGGAAACAACGACAACAACAACAACAGAAAGGACTGCATCAAAGAACTGACTGAAACAGTGAACTTCTGCTCAAAACAACTTCCATGTGGAGAATTTTGAGAAAGACTGAGAAAGAGATGAAAAGCATGTTTGGCAGAATACATGAGCTCTGGTGGGGTGGGGGAATAGGGTGGGGGACACAGGTCTAGATTTGATAATCTTGTACAAAATATATATTAAAAAATTAAAATTAAAAAAAGTCATGAGACAAAAGATTGTACAGAAAGGTTTATTTGTCAAAGTTATTTCAATGGAGTAAATGGAGGGACAGCAAAGCATGAAAATACTGAACATAAGCACAATTTGGAGGACATGCTAATTGATGTGCTCACTCCTATGGGACATCAGTGTGCCAGTTCTACCAGAGAGCCTCTGAAGAGCCACAGAAAATAGCTTTGGTTACCTTTGTCACTGAGTCATGATGGACACCCCTATCAACTTGACATTGGTCAAGGTTTTCTCATAGCTTCTGGTTCCCCTTAGCTCAAAAGGTGAGCTAAGCAGACACCTATGGGGGTGCCAAGCATTCCCCCCACTGTATACATGACCCAGAAGAGGAACTGGGAAGTTGGAAGTGAATGATACACCGAGTTCTGATTCCTAGCCTCCACATGAAAAGCCAGGCGGAGCTGCATGGATCTGTAAGCCTTGTATTGAGAAGGTAGAGACAGGAGGATCCCCAGAGCTCACTGGTCGGCCAAGCCTAGCCAAACAAATGAGAGATTCAGGGAGAAACCCTTTCTCAAAAAGGAAGATGGGAGAGGTGGAGGAAGCCACCTGACATCATCCTGTAGCCTACACACACACACACACACACACACACACACACATACATGCAATACACATGTGCACATGCATCTCTCAATCTACATACTACACAGTCACAAAGACAAGTATGAATAACAGTATCTCTGCTCCATATACTTGGGGTAGTGAGTAGAGGGACCAGAAATGTATTCTAGGTGGGGTGATCACACATCCCAACATAAGCCTCAATGAATTACTCCAGCACAGAACGAAATGCTCTGAAAATGTCAATGAATCAAGAGGAGAGATCATTCCATTTTCCCTCCTCAGCATCTCACTTACAGGAATAATTTCATTCTGACTCCGTGTAATGAGTTTTATGACCCTGGACAAGTGAATAAGTTGGCGGGACTCCAATCTTTTCATTTGTAAAATGAGAGGATTGCTGAGCTCCATTCGAGCTCCGGCAGGCAGCACACCATGTGCTTACAGTCCTGCTCCGTCCCCAGAGGTGAGCACACCTCCATCAGTACATGAGCTGATGATAGATATTTTGCAAGTAGTTGGAGAAAACCCCATAGGCGTCTCAAGCTTTTTCAATTCTTTGGGCCACAATATCATCTACAAATTTCACACTCATAAACATCCCACTTCAGTTACAAAAATAGGAAAAAAATGATGTTTTAGTAAGTTTATGATTTTGTATTGGGCCATAGGCCTAGTTATCCTGGGTTGCATATGGACCATGGGCCGTGAGTGAGACAACTAATTCGCATATGTTATTTGGGTTATTTGTTTTCAACATCCTGATTATAATATAATGAACTGATTTAAATTTCCTGCATACTTATAAAAACATTCATAAAAATCCAATGACTGAAGCTGGGACAAAAAGGGTCACTGGGGCAGAGGGCTTGGTGCACAGCGTGGGGTTCTGCTGGAGTCTACAGCTCCCACATGAAATGCCAGATGTACATTGGTCCCATAAACCGCACACTGGTTGAGCTCAAGGGCAGACAGTGAGCTCCAATTCCTGTGAAAGATCCTGCCTCCAGGGAAGAGGGCAGAGAGGACAGACGAGGACAGACTATATTTTTTTCTGAACTCTGCACACACTTATACACACATGCGTAGATCTTCCCTCACACAAATAAACTATTAATTTTTTTTAAATCCAAGCATAAAAATAGTCTACAGGCTGGAGAGATGGCCTAGTGGTTAAGAGTGCTGACTGCTCTTGCAGAGGACCTGGGTTTGATCCCCAGCACCCACATGGCGGCTAAGAACCGTCTGTAACTCCAATTCCAGGAGAATTCCGTTCCAGAAGAATCCGACGCCCTCTTCTGACCTCCAAGGCATTGCACGACACGGGTGCACAAACCTACATGCAGACAGTGCATTCATACACATAAAAAATAAATTAAAAAAATCTTATCATGAGGGGGAGTAAGATGGCTCACAGGGAAGCTGGGGAGATGACCCCGTGGTTATGAGAACTTGATGCTCTTGTAGACAGATGTTGTAAATTAGTCTCAGCATCCACATGGTGTCTAATATCTATCTGTAACTCCAGTCCCTGTGGACCCAACACCCTTCTCTGGTCTTCTTGAACAGCAGGCACACACACTTAAATGCATGGTAGGAAACCCTCATATACATAAAATAAATAAAATAAAAAAATAAAATGTCTTTAAAAGATAGCTCATTGGGCAAAGGTCCTTAGGTGCATGAACTGAATTTAATCTCCAGAACCAACATCGTGGAAGAATTGCCTCCCAGAAGTTGTCCTCTGGCCTCCACACTCACACAGTGGTACATCATCCACACATGCAAACTTAATTCACACATATAGAATATTCGAATTTTAAATCTTAGTGTGGAGTTTTATATAGAATATTCAAATTTTAAATCTTAGTGTGGAGTTTTATATAGAATATTCAAATTTTAAATCTTAGCATGGAATGATAAACCTATAGCCAGCTATTAGATAGTAAGTTTCCAGAATCTTCCCATAGAATTTAAAGAACTTATTTTCACAGGCCCCAGTCTATACAGTTTCTGAATGACAATTTGCTTCTCCCCTCTTTCCCTCTCCTTCTCTTCCCAGGCATGGAGACAACAGCTTGCTTCCTGCCCTTTGCCATTGGCTAATGCTGCTTCAGAGGCTTGACTTCACATCCACGACTTCACATCCCGTGCTAGGAAGGGAGGGCTCATCCATGGTTTCTCTACTCATACTTCTCCCTTGCATATCAGGGTAGATATGGCATCCACCTCGGAAACACCACTGTACGGGTCCTCCAGTCTCTGTTGCTCTGTATTATGCACACGATACATTTTCTTACTTTGCTTTCAATCTCTTTGACCAAACACTCTGACCAATACAAACTTGGGGAGGAAAGAGTTTATTCCTCTTCCATCTCTCAGGTCACAGTTCATCACTGAGGGAGTGCAAGGTAGGGACTCAGGGCAAGAGCCTGGATGCAGGAGCTGAAGCACAGGCCAGGAAGGAATGCTGCTTACTGGATTACACCTCTGGCCCATGCTCGACCTGTTTTCTTATACAATCCACAACAACCTGCCCAGATATGGCACCGCCCATAGTGAGCTGGGCCCTCCCACATCAGTTGACAATCAAGAAAATACTCTATAGACATGACCACAGTCCAGTCCAATAGAGACAATCCCCCAATTGTGGCTCCGTCAACCCAGGTGTGTCAAGTTGACACTAAAGCTGTCCAGCACATGTCATTACCTCAACGGTGCTGCAGTTCACATCATGTATACAGAGCTGGCTCTGTCTATCCCTATTAAAGGGCAGGTTTTCAACTGTTTGGAATCCCTGTTCCTAGAATAACTGAGACATGATAAATGCAAAATAAAGATTTGTTAGGTAAAAAAATGATCACTGAATGGCACACAATTGATATTCAAATGAGAGAGCAAACCCTGTACTAAGACAAGGGTTCTTGAATTCTGGTTTTCCTGTCAGACACTTACTTTGGAAATCACACTATGGACCCTACTTCCCAAGTTGTTACATTGGGTTTAGATTTCAGCTGCAGTTTTGTGAGGACTTTCCCTTCAAGAATAAATATTTAGAAGAATCTGTTAAATTTTGTTAATGTACGAGTTTAAATGTCTGCTGCCTCACTTACTACCTGTGAAAATGGGGGGATTGTTTACGTTCTTTAAGTCCATTTTTTTCTTTTCTATAAACAATGACAATGACAGAATTGTCTACAGAAGTAAGTGCCTGACACAAAGTACCATTATACAAGCATTCACTACTGTCTTTAATATGTGTTGGTCTTCTTTGGTACCAATAACTGATTAATTATAACCATGTTCTCAGGCATCATGGAAATCCAAGGTCTATCTCTGTATTTTACAGATGTTCTTTTTAAATTTTTTTGGATTTTTATTTTTACATATGTGAGTATTTTGCATATATGTAAGTGCACCTGTGTGCACAATGTCCAGAGAAGCCAGAAAAAATAGTGTCTGATTCCTTGGAACTGAGTTAAGGATGGTTTTTAATCACCATGTGTTTGCTGGGAACAGAACCCATGTCCTCTACAATGAGAGCCAGTGTTTCTAACCACTGAGCCATCTCTCCAGCCCTTTACTGATGTTCTTATTTGCCTTTTCTTTTCTTTTCTTTTTTTTTTTTTTTTGCTCTTTTTGAGACAGGGTCTCCCTGTAACCCCAGCTGTCCTGGAATTCACTCTATAGACCAGATCACTGCTGAGTGAATGGATGGAAGGATGGATGGATGGATGGATGGACAGATGGCATTCCTTTCCCTTTGATCCTCTGTCTGCAATATCCCATTTCCTAATTTTCGTCTTGTTGTTATTCAAATTTTACTTCTCCCATAGGATCACATATATATATATATATATATATATATATATATATATATATATAGAGAGAGAGAGAG
>VZQC01006419.1:2983202-2994703 GCA_009823505.1 Rhizomys pruinosus
TATATATATATAGAGAGAGAGAGAGAGAGAGAGAGAGAGAGAGAGCAAGAGAGTGAGAGAGCTAGAGAGACAGAGACAAAGACAGAAGAACATGCAGAAGAAATCACATCACACCAAAGTATTTAAAATCAGTGATGAAGAAAAAACTGTAAATCACACAGACAAAACCAAAATCAGAGGCTAGACGGGTGGCTCAGCACTTAAGAGAACCCAATGCTCTTGTGGAGAATAAGAGCCTGAAACCCTGAAGGTGATAAAAGAAAAAGTTGGCAACAACTTATAAGACATAGGTGCAGGAAAATACTTTCTAAATCAGACTGCAGCCACACAGGAAGCAAGGTCAACTATTGACAAATGGGACCTCATAAAACTCAAAAGCTTCTGTACAACTAAAGAAACAATCAAGGAGGTGAAGAGAAAACCCACAGAGTGGGAAGAAATCTTTACCAGTGACACATCTGACAGAGCATTAACGTCAAGAATATATAAACTACTCAAAAAACAAAGAAGAAGACAAATGACCTACTCAAAAGACAGAGTAAAGAGCTGAACAGAGTCTCACCAGTGAGGAAATAAAGATGGCTGAGAAACATCTTAAAAAGTGTTCATCATCATTAATAATTAAGGAAATGCAAATTAAAACCATTCTCAGATATCATCTCACTCCAGTTCAAGAAAACAAAAGACAACAGATGCTGGAGGGGTTGTGAGGAAAGGGGAACACTCAGACACTGCTGGTGGGAATGTAAACTTGTACAACCACTATGGAAAGCAGTGTGAAAAACCCTTAAAAGACTCGGAATGAGCTTACCACCTGACCCAGTCATACCACTCCTGGGTAGATATCCCAAAGACTCATCCTACCACAAAGATACATGCACATCCATGTTTATTGCAGCTCTCTTCACAATAGCAAAGAGCTGGAACCAACCCAAATGCTCCTCGACAAACAGTGGATGACAAAAATAGGGTACATCTACACAATGGAGTACTATTCAGTGATAAAGAAAGATGACATTATGAATTTTGCAGGTAAATGGATGGAGCTTGAAGCCATTATGCTAAGTAAAACAGTCCCAGAAAAACAAGCAGTGAATGGTTTCCCTCATTTGTGGATGCTAACACCAAACCCCCCAGATGAAAGGCAAGCTGAACAACAGTATTATTATAGTTCTGTTTATCTGAAAGCAACTATGTTCTTATAATGTAAATCTCTCAACAGGCTCTAGAATCCACTCACCACTCTTTCAGAATCTGTAATTACTGTATATGGCTGGAGAGTATGTATCCATATTTTAGAGTAATATGAAATTAACGGAGGAAAATGTGAATTCCTAAGCATAAAAAAAGAGAAATATGCAGGACAGTTATGGAAGAATGCATGATCTGGGATGGGATGGGGTGGGGTAGGTGGAAGGGATAGGGGAATATGCCTGAACAGAAATGAAAAATGATGTATGAAATACACAAAACATCAATTAAAAATAAATAAATACACCAAATTATACCATATTAACATAATAAACATGTTGTTCATCATCAAAAAAAGTATTCAAAATGCTTCTAGCTTTTGGAAATGCACAGTGCATTATTGCTAACTGTAATCCCCCCTCCACTAGGTAGCACACTGGCACTTATGTTTTTCTGGCTAGTTAGTACATGTTGATCAACTGTTCTTTCTCTGCCCCTCCCTTACTTCCTTCAGCCACTGATACTCATCCTCAAAAAAAGAGATTGGTTCCTAACACCGACGTGTCGTACAATGCCACGGAGGTCAGAAGAGGGGCTCAGATTCCCCTGGAACTGGAGTTCTCCTGGAATTGGAGTTTCAGACGGTTCTCGGCTGCCATGTGGGTGCTGGGGATCGAACCCGGGTCCTCTGCAAGAGCAGTCGGCGCTCTTAACTGCTAGGCCATCTCTCCAGCCCGCTAGTTTGGTTTTACAGTGAAACATGACTATGGGATGGGAGTTTAGGAACAATAAATTTGGTTTTACTGGAATTTTGTTAACGCTTAAATGCTTCATTGATGACACTATCGAATTTTGTCAAAACTCTTACTATAAACAGTAATCAGATGTTAGTAGGTAAGATGGATTAATTTTTTAACCCAATTCCATATCTTAATATACTGGCATCTCTAGTAACCAATATTTCCTTTTCTTTTTTATTTTTTATATATCTTATTTTTTATCAAATCTAGACCCATGTCCCACCATACCCCCACCCCACCAGATCTCATTCATTCTGCCAAACATGCTATTCATCTCCTTCTCAGTCTTTCTCAGTATTCTCCATGGGGAAGTTGACTGTTTAGAGCAGAAGTTCACTGTTTCAGTCAGTTCTTTGATGCAGTCCTTTCTGTTGTTGTTGTTGTTGTTGTTGTTGTTGTTGTTGTTTCCAATATGCATCACTCCCAACTGCTTTGGACAGAAGCTCAAGGGGCCATGCATAGGAACTGGGTAATTGGCACTAGCATCCACAGATGAGGGATACCATTCATCGTTTGTTTTTCTGGGACTGTGTTACTTCACTCAGCATGATGTCCTCTAGCTCCAGCCATTTTCCTGCAAAGCTCATGATGTCGTCTTTCTTTACTGCTGCATAGAACTCCATTGTGTAGATGTACCACATTTTCTCTATCCACTCATCAGTTGAGGGGCATTTGGGTTGGTTCCAGCTCTTTGCTATTGTGAAGAGAGCTGCAATAAACATGGCCGTGCATGTATCTCTGTGGTAGGGTGAGTCTTGGGGGCTACATGCCCAGGAGTGATATGGCTGGGTCGGGTGGCAAGGTCATTCCAAGTCTTCCAAGGGTTCTCCACACTGCTTTCCATAGCAGCTGCATGAGTTTACATTCCCACCAGCAGTGGATGAGTGTTCCCCTTTCCCCAAAACCTCTCCAGTACTTGGTATCATTTGTTTTCTTGATCCTAGCCAGTCTTATTGAAGTAAGATGAGATCTTAAAGTGGTTTTGATTGGCATTTCCTTAATGATTAGTGATGTTGAACACTTCTTAAGGTGTTTCTCAGCCATCTCTAATTCCTCACCTGTGAAGTCTCTGTTCAGCTCTTTGCTCCATCTATTGAGTGGGTCATTTGTTTTCTTTCTTCTTTGTTTTTGGAGTAGTTTATATATTCTGTGATATGTAAAATTAAACTATAGTTTAAGGGGCTGGAGAGATAGCCTAGCGGTTGGCAGCACCGACACTCTTGCAGAGGACCTGGGTTCGATCCCCAGCACCCACATGGCGGCTCAGAGCCATCTGTAACTCCAATTCCAGGATAACTCCAGTTCCAGGGGAGTCCGAGACCCTCTTCTGACCTCCGTGGCATTGCACGACACGGGAGCACAGACCTGCATGCAGACAGTGCATTCATACACATACAAAAATAAATTAAAAAAAAACTATAGGTTAATTCCAAAACATGTTTTAGGGATTCACATTTTTATAGTAGAGCTGTATGCAGGGTAAGAAAAAGAAAAAAAATATTACTTTATATAGCATGTTGATAAGTAACATCAGGTATTATATTTACAAGCAAACAAGAAAAAAAGAGTTAGTTTGCCTTACAAAGAAGAATTTGTTGCTAGAACCCACAAATGAGGGACACCATCCATCGTTTGTTTTTCTGGGATTGTGTTACTTCACTTAGCATAATGGCATCTAGTTCCATCCATTTACCTGCAAAGTTCATGGTGTTGTCTTTCTTTACCACTGCATAGAATTTCATTGTGCAAATGTACCACATTTCCTTTATACACTGGTTTGTTGAGGGACACTTGGGTTGCTTCCAGCTCTTTGCTATTGTGAAGAGAGCTGGAATAAACATAGATGTGCATGTATCTCTTCAATAGGATGAGTCTTGTGAGCCCAGGAGTGGAGTGACTGGGTCAGGTAGTAGGCTCATTTTGAATCTTTTAAGAGCTCTCCACACTGCTTTCCATAGTGGTTGTACAAGTTTACATTCCCGCCAGCAGTGGATGAATTTTCCCCTTTCCCCATAACCTCTCCAACATTTGGTATCCTTTGTTTCTTGATCATAGCCAGACTTACTGGAGTAAGATGAAATCTTAAAGTGGTTTTAATTTGCATTTCCTTAATTATTAGTGATGTTGAAAAATTTTTAAGATGTTTCTCAACCACCTTTAGTTATTCATTTGTGAAGTCTCTGCTCAGCTCTTTACTCCATCTTTTGAGTGGGTCATTTGTTTTCTTCAACCTTTATTTTTTTTACTATTTTACGTACTCTGGATGTTAATGTACTATCAGATGTTTCACAGGTAAAGGCTTCCTCCCACTCTGTGGGTTTTCTCTTCACTTTTTAAAATAGTCCTTTAAAAAAAAACAATCAAAGCCAGGTGTGGTGGCGCACACCAGTAATCCTAGCACTCCGGAGGCAGAAGCAGGTGGATCTTTGTGAGTTCAAGGTCAGCCTGGTCTACAGAGTGAGTTCCAGTACAGCTGTGGCTACAGGGAGACCTTGTCTCAAAAAGACAAAAAAAAATCGAATTATACATACAAGGAACAATGGTATTTATATTGATAAAAATAGTGATAATGGAAGATTTGTTGTTGGAAAGAAGAAAAAACAGAAGTCAGCAAGGCCAATTTTTTAAGTAATCAAAAGGAAAATTCAATTTCCTTAGTGTTCTATTAAATTCCACCAAAATAATAGTTTAAAACAAAAGGCAGAGCAAGAAAACAGAAAGAACTCACCAGGAATAGAAGAGCAGTGTAAGATTAAAGCATTGTTTGAGGTGTGTCAGTGCAGGTGAAAACTTGGCAACAAGTTTTCTCCAGGAGAAAGAGAAGCGATAGCCACTTGGAAGCTCAACAAACATCACTGCAGAAGGTTGCTGTGTGAACAAATCCCAGAGCCTTTTTCTCATGAAGCATCTGTGGATAACAAGTGACTGTTTAAGGTAAAAATTATAACAATGAGTTGTGAGTATTGTAACATTTTTTAAAAAAATAAATATCTGTATATGCATAATAAAATTGCAAAATATAGCGTGTGGGTTCATTTTAGGTATTCACAACTGGATAGAGGAAGACAGGAACTCTGACAAAAGCATTGTTGAAGTGTGCCTGTGAGAAAGTGGACTAAAGAAGAAAGCACTGCCCTCCCGTGAGTGGTCCCTTCACCAGGTTGGTGGAAAGGGGCCTGAGAAAAGGACTATGAAGTATGAATTGGTCATTCCTCTGAGAGTTGAGATAGGCTGCTTTTTCTTCTTTGACAGGAGAAGCAACACACATTTCTGAATAATAACTTTTAAATATTAATAGTCTAAATTCCCCAATCAAAATATATAGACTGGGAGAATGGATTATGAAACAGAATCCATCTATATGCTGTCTACAAGAAACCCATCTTACCCTCAAGGACAGATACCAATTCAAAGTGAAAGGATGGAAAAAAAATATTCCAAGCAAATGGTACTAAAAAGCAAGCAGGAGTTGCCATGCTAATATCAGAGAAAATAGACCTCAGAGTAAAGACAATCAGAAGAGACAAAGAGGGCCACTACATCCTTATCAAAGTAACAATTAACCAAGAAGACTTCACACTCTTAAATATTTATGCACCAAATTCAGATGCACCAAACTAAACTCAATCCTTCAGGACCTCAAGACACAGATTAATCCCAGCACAGTGGGGAACTTCAATACCACACTGAGTCCCTTGGATAGGTCAACTGGACAAAAAATAAAGAGAGAGACATCAGAACTGAACAATACAATACACAAAATGGACCTCACAGATATCTACAGAATATTCCACCCAAACACCAGAGAATATACTTTCTACTCAGCACCCCAGGGAACATTCTCCGAAATTGACCACATACTGGGACACAAAAGAAATATCAACAAATGTAAAAGGACTGAAATTATTTCATGAATTCTATCAGACCACAGTGCAATAAAGCTCAATATTAACACCAGAATAAGCCCGACTAGCTACAAGAACACATGGAGACTAAACAACACAACCCTGAATAATGAATTAGGTCAGGGAAGAAACAAAGGATGAAATAAAAGTATTCATGGAACTGAACAAAAAGGACAATACAGCACAACAAAACCTGTGGGATACTTTAAAATCAGTACTAAGAGGGAAATTTACAGCCCAAAGTGCCCATATTAAAAAAACAGAAAGGGAACAAATAAATGGTTTAACACTACAATGAAAAACACCTGAGAGATGACAACAAATGGACCCTAAACCCAACAGACAGGAAGAAATAACAAAAATAAGAGCAGAAATCAATGAAATAAAAACAAAGAAAACAATAAAAAAAAATCAATGAATCCAAAAGCTGGTTCTTTGATAAGATAAACAAGATAGACCGATCTCTAGTCCAGTTGATCAAAAGAAAGAAAGAGCAATTCCAAATCAATAGGGAAATATCACAACAGATAAAGAAAAAGATAGACGATCATACTAGAATACTTCAAAAACCTATAATCTACTAAGTTTGAAAACCTAAGAGAAATGGATGAATATCTGAAATCCTGGAAACCAGCAGAGCTTAACCAAGAAGAGATTGACAACTTAAACAGACCCATAACATTTGAGGAAATTGAAGATGTAATAAAAAACCTCCCAACTAAAAAAAGTCCAGGCCCAGATGGTTTCACAGGAGAATTCTATAAAACGTTTAAAGAGGTCTTACAACCATTACTACTCAAACTATTCAGAAGGATACAGAGGGAAAATTCCCAAACTCCTTCTATGAAGCCAGCATCACCCTAATACCAAAACCTGGCAAAGACACAACCAAAAAAGAAAACTATAGACCCATCTCATTAATGAACATAGATGCAAAAATTCTCAACAAAATACTTGCAAATTGCATACAAACCCACATCAAAAAGATCATCCATCATGATCAAGTTGGATTCATACCAGAGATGCAGGGATGGTTCAACATATGTAAATCAATAAATATCATAAAGCACATAAATGGACTGAAAGACAAAAATCATACAATCATCTCAATCAATGCAGGAAAAGCCTTTGACAAGATCCAGCATTCCTTCATGTTTAAAGTTCTAGAGGGAACTGGACTGAAGGGAACAATTCTCACATAAAACAAACCCACAGCCGACATTATCCTTAATGGAGAAAAACTAGACGCATTCCCTTTAAAGGTGGGTACCCAGTAAGGCTTCCCCCTGTCACCACTCCTTTTCAGTATAGTGCTTGAAATGCTTGCTAGGGTAATAAAGAAAGAAAGGGAAATTAAAAGAGTACTAATTGGAAAAGAGGAAGTCAAACTATCCCTGTTTGCAGCTGAAATGATAGTTTACATGAGTTATGCTAAAAACTCCACCACAAAACTTCTAGAAACAATTAGGAGTTTCAGTAAAGTGGCAGGATACAAAATTAACTTAGAAAAATCAGTAGCTTTTCTTTACACCAACAATAAGCAACTGGAGAAGGAATATAAGGAGACCTTCCCACTCACAATAGCCTCAATAACAATAAAATACCTAGGAACAAAGACATCAAAGATCTCTACAACAAAAATTATAAACTCTTGAAAAAGGTGATTAAAGAAGACATCAGAAGATGAAAAAAACCTCCAGGCTCATGGATTGGAAAAATTAATATAATAAAAATCTCCATTCTAACCAAATTAATATACAGATTCAATGCAATCCCAATTAAAATCCCCATGAGTTTCTTCACAGACTTGAAAAAATAAAATCCTTAAATTCATATGGAAAAACAAAAGACCCCAAATAGCTATAGCAACCCTGAGGGAAAAGTGCAATACAGGGGAGATCACCTTACCAGACTTCAAGCTATGTTACAGAGCTATAGTCATAAAGACAGCCTGGTACTGGCACAAAAAATAGATCCATTGACCAGAGGAACAAAATTAAAGATCCAAACTTGAGTTCATACAATTTTAGCCACCTCATATTTGATAAAGGGGCCAAAAAAGCTCATTGGAGGAAAGATAGCATCTTCAACAAATGGTGCTGGCAAAACTGGTTCACATATGTAGAAGAACAAAATTAAACCCCTACCTCTCACCGTATACAAAAATCAACTCCAAGTGGATCAAAAGCCTCAAAGTGAAACCCGAAGCTCTGAAGGTGATAAAAGAAAAAGTTCACAGCAACCTACAAGACACAGGCATAGGTAAAGACTTTCTAAATCAAACACCAGCTGCACAGGAAATAAGGTCAACAATTGACAACAAACTGTGTGAGACAAACCCCTAATACAGATCTCATGATATTTGCAGAGCATGAAGCAGGGGGTCTGAGAGCAGGCTCTGAGAGACAACACCACCCTGCTTATTTAAGGGAGTAAACAATAAATGGATTCTTCTTTACCATCAGACAAGAGTCCCTGGTCTGTTAATTTCCATGAGTGTGTGAGTTAAGCCCATCAGGCTTGAATGGTGTGTGCTATCAGGTATGGGTTGGAAAGGGGTCTTTCTGCTGGAATGCCAACCTGAGATGTGAGTATTGAGTAGCCAGCTGGGTCTTGACTGGACAGAGGCTTGCAGAAAGCCACCAGTCTGTGACATCTGTCTTGTGGTGTGGTCCCCAGAAGATGAGATTTATTCAGCCATAAGAAGCTGGCGACCAACACCCCAACGCCAAGGGTGTGCATTGGGGCAAATAGCTTGGCCACACTGGCCTGTGGTGCGGAAGTCCTCACTGCCAGCTGGAGTGCTGCATCTCTATGCCATCCCCGGAGGCAGCCACTGACTTCCTGTTCCTTCCTCCCTTTGTTCCCTTTGATCCTGCAGACACAGTGCTAACCACAGCTCAACCCTATTGACAGAATATAAACACCCCGGGTTCTACACATGTCCATACAGATACTCAGAAGGCACGTAAGTGGTCTAGACATCTCAGGGGCCTACACACTCCTCACTGTTACTCAGATGGAACATTAAGTGTTCTACACACTCCATACTGATAATCGCATGGAATATAAAGAGACCAAACACCCCAGTGATCTATAAACTCCACAGTGTTTCTTACGCACACACCAATTAAAATACATACAATTTGGGATAGTCTAGAAAAAAGACCAGATTTTACTGCCAAGAAGCACATTTTAATATTGTATTTTCTTTTTATGTGTATGTGTGTATTGCTTGCATGTGTGTAAGTGCACCCATATTTTACAATGCTTATGAAGTTCAGTAGAAGCCATAGGATTCCCTGGAACTGGAGTTACAGATTGTTGTTAACTGGGTGCTGGGAATAGAACCTGGGTTCTCTGTAAGAGCAGTCTCTTGGTGTATCTCTCCAGCCCCAAGAAGCACATTTTTAAATATTGAGTGTCCCACCAAGGGATAAAAGTTAAAAGCTGGTCGAACCGGATGTGGTGGCACATGCCTTTAATCCTAGCACTTGGGAGGCAGAGGCAGGCAGATCTTTGTGAGTTCAAGGCCAGCCTGATCTACAGAGAGAATTCCAGGACAGCTGGGACTACAGGGAGACCCTGTCTTGAAAAGACCAAAAAAAATAAAAGTTAAGAGCTGGAACAGTATGACATGTTAACATAAATACAAAGTAAATCTGTAATGAGATAAAATATATTTCTGAGAAAAAAAATGTGATAAAGAAGGGATGTTACTTCAAAATGTTAAATGTGTCAATATTCCATACATTGAAAAACATTAAAGCAGTCTAAGTAATAATAAAGTTTCAAAACTGATAAAGCAAAAACTAACATTCCTGAAAGAAGAAATAACATTTTCACATTATAGTGGAAGGCCCCAATAACCCTTCCTCTATAATTGATAGAAAATATAGAAAATCAAGAAGGACATAGAAACATTAACCAATTAGTCAACCAATTCCACCAGAATACACCTTTTCAAATCTATTCCCAACCTTCAAGAAACCAAATGCCTAATGGGAAGTCACATCTCTCAGATGAAATTTCCCTATAAAGCCTTCTCCGTTGAACAGAAGTATTTATTCTTGGTCACTTACTGCATAATATTTTCAAACATTTGCTTAGCATTTTTCCCTATCTACACTGCGTGGTTTTATTGCTTATTCTCTGATCTCTTCATCACTGTCCCCAGGCCACCAACCCGGTTTGAGCATCTGGCATTTTTCCCACTAATGTGCTTTAGGACTTTGCCTGGTGGAGTCTGCTAGACTAAGACTGACAACCAGGAAAAGCCCTGGCTAGTTTCTTTCAGTAGTATTTGCACCCTCAGAAGCATTTGACTGACACTGTCCAATCTCCCTCCTTGAGATACTTTTTGCTCACATGGCTGGTGAGTTTCCCCACCATTGTGCTAGCTCCAGCATTTCAGTCACTTTCTGGTCACAATAAATGACACCCCTGACAGAGTCATACTGCTGGGTATGACAACCTCGTCCCTAGGGCTAAAGTTTTTATATTTTTTTTCATTCTATTTGCTTTGAGCCTTTGCTCTCTCTTCCAGTTCTGTGGCTTTGCAATCTGTCTATGTATTTGCAGCCTCCACACTTAAACCTTCAGCACAGTCTCATGAGTCTATCTGTCCCCACCCCCTGCTATTTCAACTTTCATGTCTAATAAACTATCCGAGACTCTGTATCCTGGTGTGAACCCAGAATCCTCCTTGCTTCCAGACTTTCTTCTGACAGTCGCACACTTTTCGGTCAAGGTAATTCCATTCCTCTAGGCTGTCCACAGGAAAACCCCTGGAGCCACTTCCCACTCTGTGCATTTGTCTCTAATGCAGCCAGTCCATTAGCTGACCCTCTGACCGCAGACTCTACCTGGATTCCAAACATTTCCCCCTCCCTCCTCTCCTTCCACCCTAACCTCACCCCTCAACTTCTGGCCTGTAATATTTGCAGCAGTGTAGACACTCTTTCCCAGCTGCTTATCCAGCTCTCTTCAGGCTACTCTCAGCACAGCCACTAAAGTAATCTCACTCCTTAGAGTCTGCACTTTTTAATTTAAACTAAAAGCAAATATCCCAAAGGTTTATAGGATCTCTCCGGATATTCCACTCCAGTGCAAACTTCTGCTCCTTCCTTCCTTCCTTCCTTCCTTCCTTCCTTCCTTCCTTCATTCCTTCCCTCTCAGAACCACAACCCCATCTTTACTATGCTTCACATATGTCAAGAAAAATGGGTAAAGTATTCTGGGTTGGCATCCATAGTCCTTTAACACTGGAAATGCTTTGCTCCTTGAGTCAAGCAAAACTCCGCCACCAACATCAGCTACACCCCAACTGCTTGATGATACGGTGCAACAGAGGCAGCCATATGTCTGTATATCCCAACTTTATTTGATTATTAGCTCTCTCCTTGGACAAATAACTCGAGGATGTTGCCACAAGCTTATACCTTCTAGCGATTAGGAGATATATATGCCACAGTAAGGCCTTGTCATCTCTCTCAGGGGGAAAAAGAAAAGTAATTCAGGGATTAAGACACCATCCAGACATATGTGTCTATACCAAAGTAACCTACCATAATAACTAGCAATGTTTAAATACATATATATCTAA
>VZQC01006419.1:3728882-3795931 GCA_009823505.1 Rhizomys pruinosus
GAGATCTCAAATCTCAAGAGTCACACAAGCGTGCCTTTAATACCGGCTGGGAGGATAACTCCGCCCCCACAGCCACTAGATCTAATCAAGCCAAAGACCACACCTTTAATCCCAGCTGGGGGGATAACTCCAACCTCACAGCCACAAAGGCCAATCAAACCAAAGACAGCAGGACCAAACGATCAGCAATCAGCTCGCCAAGGCACCCAGTTCCTACCTGTCTTCCCCTCTTCCTGCCGCTGGGCTCAAGAGATCTCAAATCTCAAGAGTCACACAAGCGTGCCTTTAATACCGGCTGGGAGGATAACTCCGCCCCCACAGCCACTAGATCTAATCAAGCCAAAGACCACACCTTTAATCCCAGCTGGGGGGATAACTCCAACCTCACAGCCACAAAGGCCAATCAAACCAAAGACAGCAGGACCAAACGATCAGCAATCAGCTCGCCAAGGCACCCAGTTCCTACCTGTCTTCCCCTCTTCCTGCCGCTGGGCTCAAGAGATCTCAAATCTCAAGAGTCACACAAGCGTGCCTTTAATACCGGCTGGGAGGATAACTCCGCCCCCACAGCCACTAGATCTAATCAAGCCAAAGACCACACCTTTAATCCCAGCTGGGGGGATAACTCCAACCTCACAGCCACAAAGGCCAATCAAACCAAAGACAGCAGGACCAAACGATCAGCAATCAGCTCGCCAAGGCACCCAGTTCCTACCTGTCTTCCCCTCTTCCTGCCGCTGGGCTCAAGAGATCTCCTATTTAGTCTCTTAATAAATGATTTCTCTATGGCTCGAAAGCATTCAACACCATCCGCCATGGTAGCATGTCCCCATGGTAAGGGAGCCCAGCAGGGGAAGCCACAGTTGCATTTAGCTAAAGGCTGAATTTTTTCTTTGCCCTTAAGTAAAAGCTTCTCGTGGGCAGAGTTTTTATCTTAAAATAATAAGACTAGCCCCAAAGTGTTCATGATTTCTGGAGTGTACGTAACTTGTAGGCGATTTACAGAAGGCATGACGTACCGACACTTTGATCAAAGCATTAAAGTCCCAATCGTGAGCCATTCCAAATGTCTGTTGCTCATACACAGTATGAAACATGAGCTTTTGCCATTGATAATATCCAAGAAAGGAATGAACTTTTACCAAGCTGTTCATTCTAAATCATTACATGGAAATTTTTCTTCAAGCACTAACGAGTTTCCTTCATTCTTTTGCATTGGGGGATGTGTACATAGGTATACAAGGGCATGCTCAGGTAGAGTTTGAAATCAGCTGTCTTTCTCACTCTCCATCTTATTGTTTGAGAATCTCTCACTGAACCTGTAGCTCATTGACTGGCTGGACACGATGGCCCAGGATCCTCCTGTTTCTGCCTTCCAGTGCCGGGACCACGGGCATGCACAGCCACAGCTGACTTTTTAAACGGGTGCCCGGGATCTGAACTCCCGTCTTCATGCTTGCACTGCAAGCACCTTCCCCTCTGAACTATATCTCTAGCCCCTCCTGCATTCTTTTTAAACTTAATACTGAATGACTCAAAAGAACTCAGCTAAGTGGAATGCATTCTGAAATTAATTGCTTCATTTTACAAATTGGGTTGCTCAGAATCAAGAGTAAATGCTGTTCCTGGTGTTTGTCACACACTGCTTTTGCCATGTTTCAGATGTCACATCTTTCATGGTGCCCTCCATGGTACAGAACCCTCCTGATGCGACAGCTTCTGAAAATGCCATTCCCTCTCAATTTTGCAATTGAATCATGTTTTATTGATCCAGAGGCATCAAGTTTGGGGGATGATCTTCAGTATGCCTTGCCTTGCTGGCAGGAGTGCAATGCATGTCCATGGAATAAGCCTTGCCTTCAAGGGAGGGCTTTGTGGTCTCAAACTAATCAGGAGGTGGCACACATTCCTAAAATCATTTCTTAGCATTTGAGGAAAAATGTTACAGAGGAGTTTTCATGCTTGAAGTTGAACATTTGTTATTAATAGCTTCATTGTGAAATCTTTTTTTTTCTATTAATTTGTTTTAATTTGTTCAGTGTTTTTGCTTCTTTTTTTTAACATTTTTTATTGATGCTTTGTGCATTTCATACATCATTTTCCAATTCAGTTCAGGCATATCTCCCCTTCCCTTCCCCCCCACCCCCACCCCAACCGAGATCATGCATTCTGCCATGACTGTCCTGCATATCTCTCTCAGTTTTTTTTTCCATTTTTTAGCTATAAGTGATAATCCATGAGTACAAGCATCCTTCATGTAAAACCAATTTGCAGGCTGTTGTGCCCAAACCCCACAGCCCCACCTTCCAGCGGGGAGTGAGGGGTTGTATGTTCAATCAGGTTAATCAAATGAGGGTCCAGACTACATTGCTGTAGTTTCACCCTTCACCCCAATCACAGCCCTTACATTCTACCATGCCCCCTCTTCCGCAGATTATTCCCTGGGCTTAGAAAAGGGGCACAGGTGGATGAGAAGCAGAACAGTCCACTCTCTCTGGAGCTGTTGTCTTGGATTCTGGTCAATTCTGGCTGTTTCCTTTCATGGGCTGACAGTTTGTCCAGGAATAACCTTTCGATCCTACTAATGAAGAACAAGCAATTAGATATATAGGTATTTAAGCAGCACTAATAGTTATGGTAGGTTACTTTAGCATAGACACATGTTTGGATATGTTAATCCATGAATTACAATTTTCCCCCCTGTTAAATATGACAGGGTCTTACTGTGGCTTATAACATCTCCTAACCTGTAGAGGATGTAAGCTTGTGGCATCAGCCATGGGTTATTTCTCCAAGGGGAGAGCCAATAGCCAATTAGATTTGGGATATACAGGCACATGGCTGCCTCTGCTGCACAGTATTTCCAGGCAGGTGAGGTGTAGCTGGTGCTGACGGTGGAGTCTTGCTTGACTCAGGGAGACCCATATTTGCTTTATTGGTTTAGTGGCCTTTGGTAACACTCTCTGGCATTCCAGAGGCCATCTGTACACTTGCATGTGTGGTCTCAATACATCCCTCCCATGTTAACGTCAGGTCTTCGGCAGCAGGGTCTTATTGCCTCTCCTCCTGTAGGTATCCCAACTTAGAGGCAAGGAGCCCTTACCTTTTGTGGGGCCTTGGATCCCCTGGCCAACATCCACCTGGTAGAACAATCCATTGCTGATGTCAGAGCTCCTGTATTAATATATTTTGCCTGAGTGCATAGCCCTAGGACTTTAGTATTATATTTGGTTCTGAACAGAGAGTAATCCCTTCCACAGTTCCCATGTCTAGTAGTCAATTAAAGAAAGCAGTTTTACCGGTTTTATAAGAGATTACCTCTACAATAGTTGTCTCCAATTTACAGTTGGGGAGCGACCTCATCATTGTCATATTTCTCCTTGTTCTATGGGTGGGAAGGCAAGGAAGTCTCTCATATCAGAACCTTTGTGGCACCTAGAAGGTAAGTTTCATTAGGACTCATTATAACTAGTTGTTACATGTAGGATCCACAGAGGGGTTCGATGTTTATGGCAATCTGAGGCTTTTCTTCCTTTGAATGTTCAGACGGGTCAGCCTTTCCGTTGCCACTTTTTGGTACATCCTACTCAATGCAAACCTGTATCTTTTCTTTCTCAGCCGTTAAGTTGGTGACGTTTTGTCCTGTTGGAACAAACAAATCTTTTCCCATAGTTAGTTTTAAGATTTGAATTGCAAGGGTTTGATGAAAAGGTTTCATGTCTTTCTGTATCCCCCCCCTTTTTTTTAGCGTATGAGTCTCCAGAAGACAGTTGTATTATACATGACTATAGGGTGGAGTCAAGGCACAGATTTCATCAAATTCACCCATGTTGTTTTGGGTGACTATATATGATTAACTTGGGAAGCAAACTTAATTTTTATGTTAAATCATCTTAAAGAGAATGCTACAAGGTGATACTGTACAACAGAGAAACTATAGAGAACATTTGTATGTGCCAATCCCAGAGTTTTTGCTCTACAAATTTTATGTAAAACAAATGTGGACAACAGTGATTTATATCTCCATTTAACTCGGATGCATTACCGTTTTTATCAGAGTCTGTAAATCAATGTTGTTTAATATACACATATTTACTTTTACTAAGTCCTAAAACACCATGTATCCTGTAGACAGTGTCTAGGCAAAACTGGGCACTTGTTGAACTCACGTCAATTAAATATGCATTAATTGAATATACACCCGTGTCCCTCACCCACCCCTCCCCCCTTCCCAATTCACCATTTCGGTCTATTTTCTGGTGCAGTCTTTCTGTTGTTGTTCTTTTACTATGCATCCCTCTCCACGAGAAATATTATTTTTGTTCTGTATCTGTCTTTTAGTATGACTTAAAGAGGTAGGAACTTACTGGGAAGAACTTCAGCCCATAGAGATTTAACATTTGATTCTTATTTCTGGCATCCACCCAGTCTAGCTTTGAACAAGTCATTCCATTATCTGCACTGGGTAGAATATACCTCCTCTGCAGGATTCCTGTAAAGAACACACATAATATGCAGAGAGGACTCGAGAACTCAGTATGTCACCATGAGGCTGCCTGCTGTGATTGTGGTTGCTGAAGCTGGCGGCATCTGATTAGACACTTTGGGAGACTAACTCTATGCAGGTTAAAGACCTTCAGGGCTGAAACCCAACCACAGTTGATACAATGGCTAAAAGAAATGGCAACTCAGAGAACAGTCATTTGTTTGGAAGGAAGCCCTGTGCTCTAGACTGTATACAGCATCCCCCAACCCCCATGAGAGTGTGGCCTGAGGAAGGAGCTGGTGGCAGAAAGCATGCAGAAATTTGGATCTAGGCAAGAAAGTAGGATCAGAAAACCACCGTCCCCATGTACACTCTTCATTTACTAGATCTGTGGTATTAAATTTTGAATTACATTAATGATTTTCTTTTCATGTATGAGATGACATGATCAATCATGTCTGGAAAATTTCACTGTACAGTACAAGAGGACAATATGAAAACATCACTAGTAAAATGTGTGTCTACAGTTCTTCATAACAGCAAGCACAGTACACAAACGTTTCACAAGTACAAAGTGCTATACATACCCTTTTCTTGTCCATCATTTCTTCCTAAATATGCATCTACCAATGGAGCATATACTTGATAAATCAGTCTAGGCAGCTTCAATTCCTACTGCCAAAGACACCAACAGTATAGTTCCTCAAAGAAATCTGAAGCATTTCAAACACCTTTTAAATTCATCCATACTAGATCCAATTATATCTACTATTTTATTTTAATAATGTCCCTTGGGGACTATTCTTACTACTTATGTCTGGAGGGTAAGAAATTAAACACCAAACAAATGTAATCCTCAATATCTCATAAATCACTTAGTAAGGAAACTAAAATTAAAATTTAGGGAGTTGCTTTTCTTTGTGCTATTGAAGTCTATTCTTAATAGCATTCCATTGTATTCTGTGAGTCAGGCCTTTTGCTAAACCCTAGGGATTCCATGTTTTGTTTTTAAAAAATATATCGAATGGGTGTGGTAGTATAGACGTAGAATCCTAGCAGTTAGAAAGCAGAGGCAGGGGGATCATTAATGTGAGGGCAGCCTGGGCTACGTGGTGAGACTGTCTCTATGTCTATGGGGCTTCTTAGGGAAAAGAGAACTGGGAGTTCTGTAAACACGAATAAATATAAAATTACATTGAGAGAAAACTTCAGGTCAAGTATCATGGTGCTCACCGGGACTTTGCAGGTGCAGTTAACTTTTTTTATTTTTTATTTTTGTATGTGTATGAGTGTACTGTCTGCATGTAGGTTTGTGCACCCGTGTTGTGCAATGCTGCGGAGGTCAGAAGAGGGTCTCGGATTCCCCTGGAACTGGAGTTCTCCTGGAATTGGAGTTACAGACGGTTCTTAGCCGCCATGTGGGCACTGGGGATCGAACCCGGGTCCTCTGCAAGAGCAGTCTGTGGTCTTATCCGCTAGGCCACCTCTCCAGCCCCAGGTGCAGTTAATTTAAAGCCAGCCAGGTTAACTAGCCTAGTCAATCAGAGCTATACAACAAGACTGTCTCCAAAAGAACTTTAAATTCAAGTATTTAAGAGTTTTGGTACTCTGAAGATCTATACAGATGCTCTTCAGCTTTTGAAGGGGCTATGTCCCAACAAAGTCATCATACACTGAAAACACTTTCAGTATACCAAACCTGAGCCAACACAGCTCAGCAGCAATGCCCATTGTACTGTCTCCATTTGTAACCACCCCCCTATTCCTTAAGGACAGTAGTGCTCTGCTCACTAAAAGTTTACAGACTTCTTCAGGCTTTGTTGGTGCAGAGACTTGAGGAGAAGAGAGTCTGCTCCCAGAACCAATTAGACAGCTGTTTTTGTGGAATGCTGGGAAACAGGTTATCACATCCCTTCTATACACTCCACTGATAGATGCATAGCTCTGGAAGCCTATGTATGTACTGACAAATCAGATCATTGAGAGTCACCCAAGGCACTAAAGTGGACAGTGGTGCAGAGAAAGATGTGAGATGGGGGAGGAAACAAGAGTCAACTCGTGGAGGACCACACAGGGCCTCTTACCATCCATGTGACCTGTGGGACACAGCTGGGGCAGGGAGGTGGAGTGATGGGTTCAGGTCACAGATACATTTGTTCTTTTTCCAGGAAGCACCTTCCCAGGCTCTGACACAGTGGGAGGACAGACATCCCTGGAAATCCAAACCAAGTCCTCCAACCCAGTTTCAGAAGATCTTAGTTCAAGTGACTTTATGAATAGATGCCGTTAGATAGAATGAACAGAGTGGTTTTTACAAAGAAAAAAAGACTTGTGGATGGGAAATGAAATTCCAAATAGTCTGTCTTTACAAAATATATATGAAGCCCTCTACCAGAGCTGGATAGAAGGCTTCATGAATAAGCTACCTTTTCCCTCCAGTTTTAAGCAGACTGTTAGGAACCTCATTGCAGAAGGGTTTGCTTGTTTCAACTGTAAAATCAAGGATGAGGCTGTAAGACTCCCTGCATCTCCATCATTCTCTCATGAGTTGTGTTGAGTGTTATCTATTTCATAAGCATAGTAGGAAGTTTGGGAAGACTTGCAGAAAACACAGGCTTTGTAGTCACCTCCCTATGCCTCAGGGTAAGACATCTAATCAAGTGAAAAGAAAGCTAAGCAGAGAATGGAGTCACCCTCCCACCTGTTTGGATCATTGTCATCTTTGACATCATTTACAGCTTAAAGCAAAGAAAAGCACACCTACGTTCATTATCCAAGTCATCCGTGTAGTCATGGCTAGATCTGCGAAATCATTAGACAACTACTACAGAAGTCTTGATACTATTCTGATCGTCTTCTTTGCCAAGTCTCAGAGGGAGATAAAAACACGGGGAGAAGAATCAACATTGAAGTTTTAAAATAGCACTTACAGGTAGAGGTTTTTGAGGCAGAGTATGTTTGAATGTGTAGGCATATAATTAAGTTTAATATTTGATAGTTCTTGATTTGGTTTCTATAAGTAGCATATTATTTAGGAACATGTTGTTAAAAAAAAAAAAAAAACAGGACTAAGACATGCAGCCAGCTTCATAAAGCAGAAAGCAAAATAACAAGATCATAGGCTGTGGTCGCCTACGGTGCCTGCATTTATGGAGCCTTCTTTCCACTTGGTGTACAGGTCAAAGCATAGATGCTGTACTGGAGGGGAACTATGGAAGTGCCTCTTGTCCCATTTAGTTTTGGCCGTACTCTAAATGAAAAGCTTGTCCCTAGTCTTTTAATCTCCAAGGTTGATAGTAAGTTAAAAGCCTATAAATATGCTTAAATATTTTTTTTTACCCTGAGACTCCCAGAAACTGTTTTTGCATAGATGAAGGTCAGCGGGAAGCCTTTGCTGTCCTTCCTCAGGCACCGTCCACATTTTTGAGTGGGGGGTCACTCATCAGCCTAGAACTTCACCTCCTAGGCCAGGCTTAGTGAGTTTGGAAGCTTCCAGTGAGTCACCTCTCATCTTGTCCCTGCTGGGACCCCAGGCCTGCACCACCAAGTCCAGATGTTCACATGCGTTCTGGAGATCAATCCCAGACCCTCCCACTTGCAAGGCTAGTGCTTTGCTAACTCAGCCAACTCCCCAACCTTGTCTTGTATCTTACCTTTTTAATCAATAAATAAGATGTAAATTCAAGAAATAGGGAGGGGACAGAGGAGGAGGGGAGGAATTCAGAATTCTGTGTGTGTTATTTAATCCCAGTAGCTAGAGGGAAGCATTGCCCGGGATGGTCTGGAAGCAAACAGGATGTGGCCATCCTGGAGGTGGGAACCTTGGAGCCCACAAGGAAGCTGAGAGAGTGAAGAACAAGAGGATGTTCCAGGAGCAATGGAGACTTGAGTGAGTCCAGAGACAGGAGAACAAGAACTCCCAGGGTGACAGAGCATTCGGCACCATCATTAGAAAGGGACACCAAGGACACAAACAAGAAAAAAAAAAAAAAACTTTAGAGAAGTGGTGTGATCAAAGGGGCTCTATTAAAGGCCTACCCTGCTACTAAGTCAGGGAGGGAGTTGAAGTAAGAAGCACTCAGTGCATGTCAGCTGCTTGAGCACAGAGACTGGTCTGGTTCTCCAGGGCTCCTGGAACAGGAGGGAAGCTATGCAGGTAGGCTGACTGATGACCCCTGCCGGGTGCGTTTCTCAGTGAGATCCATGGAGACCTTGATTCAATCCCGACTTGAACATGTGAGGGGGCTTCTACTATTGTGTCCATTTTACATACTGACAAAATTGAGACTGAGACTTATTAAAGAATTTGCCACAATGTACAGCCATCCATAGTAGTTGGATTCTGGATTCCCCGGCTACGTGGCTATCAGGCCAGCAGTGAGCTCCGTCTTAAATATTTCCATAAACTAGGATTGTGGAAATTAATATATGAGAAAGTATTCAGAAGAAATTCAAGAACATGCTAAATCAGTCAATATTAGAGTCATAGATTTCATTTTTATTATATAATGAATATGAAAGTAATTTAAGAAGAAAAGGTGATATTGCTGAATACTGAGCCATTCATTCAACCAATATTATTACTCCTTATGTGCAAGGGAATTCACCTGATTGGGTATAAGGTGAAAAAAATAGCCAGGCATGATGATGCATGTCTTTAGTCCCAGCATTTGGAGATAGAGGCAGGCAGATCTCTGTAAGTTTAAGGCCAGCCTGGTCTATAGAGTGAGTTCCAGGCCAGCTGGGGCAACAGGGAGACCCTGTCTCAAAAACACCAAAAAAAAAAAAAAAAAGATAAATAAAATAGCACTTCTTTTCTTAAATGTCTATTTAAACTGTAAGTATTATTTATTATGTGCCCAGAATTAGTAAACTGTGACTTGGGATATTGTGTTTATCTAGCCATTAGTCTCAATAATCATTCACTATATGGGTATCTCTACTGTATTAGTTGCTTTTCTCTTCATTGTGGCTTGATATAAAGTAACTGATGGGTGGGAGAGGCTTATCTTGGCTCATTGACAAGGCATGGGGAAGATCACCCAAGAGCACATGGCTCAGACTGCTCACATCTCAATGTTGGTGGCGCGCACCTTTAATCCCAGCACTTGGGAGGCAGAGGCAGGCAGGTATCTTTGAGTTCAAGGCCAGACTGGTCTACAGAGTGAATTCCAGGCAGCTGGATCTACATACAGGGAGACCCTGTCTCAAAAAAAGACAAAAAAAAAAAAAGAAGCAGAAACCAGACAAGAAGCAAGGCCAGGCTACAAAACCTTAAGCCCCTTCCCCAAAGACCCCCTTCTTCCAGTGAGGCTCCACTTGCTAAATAGTCTACAGTTTTAGCTGGAAAGCAATTGCTCAAACACATGTCCTGTGAAGAACTCTACACATTCATTCCATAGTAAATACATTTTACATAGGAGAAGTTAATATTCTCCAGAAATACAACTTAGTCAATCATCATCCAGCCAGTAAATGGAGACCCTCAGCCAAGCCTTACATGGGCATGATTCATGACCACGCCATTGACCTTGCAACGGGCTGTCTCCTCTTGCTTCCTCAGAGCAGAAAGAAGCACTTGTTCACAGACCCATCTTTTCTAGTCCAGAGCTCAAATTCTAAAAGCCTCTAGAAGACACCCAAAATGTAGAGAGACATTAAGACCAAGAAGAATGACAAAGTACAGAAGAGAACGCGTAGCTGTTTCCTGACACCAAGCCCAGAGAGGATTATTTTTAGATTTTCAGATAGCACTGAAGGCTGCAGAGCTTGTATGTATAAACCTGGATCCTGTGGTGGACGATCCTCTACAGTGCTGATTCAGACTGTAGGAGTCAAGAGGAGAAGAGCATTTTCTAAAAGATGCTGAAAGTGACACCTGCAGGCTCGAGGCATGACAGGAGAATTTCAAACCAAACCCAGGAAACTGTAAGTTCATCCAGCAGCTCTGTCTGTAGCCAAGTGCCTGGCAGGGAGCAGGGAAGGGGGAAGGAACAGGAGGGGGCAGAGACAATGCACAAGCCCCTGTTTTATCTTTCTTATGTCTTCAAAAGTAGCCTTAGTTAGACTGGTTAGCTAACTGGCAGAGCCCCTTGTCCAGATGCCATGGGACACCAAATTCCTCTGTGACATTTCGCACTGCTTTGTAAGAGGCTGACAGCCTCCATCTCCTTGGACAAGCCAAGGAGGGAAACAGCCCTTGGAAAGAAGCCCACAACGGGCCCCTGGGCCCTGAACATGCAATTATCTTTCCCTGCAGGACTTCCACACAACAAAGAAATAGAAAATCTGAACCTCCAAAGTGGTTCACAGGAAAGGGCAGTGGTGTGGGTGAAGAGTTGAATTGCTCAGCCACAGCCTTGGGTGATTTGAGAGAAAAGACAGGAGCTACTGCAGTGTGACCCTGCAAGCGGCCTCTAGTGACCTTAAGCTAGGATTAACCCTGCATAGGAGTACATCAGCACACATCTCCATCGGGCATGCTCAGCTTATGACTCTCACTGAACGCTACGTAGTTATGTGCACATGACGTGGCTGGGGATGTCACAGTGAGATTCTTTTCCCATGGCTGTCGTTTCTGACTGTACCTGGATATTCCTGAACTTGACTGATACCTGAAATAGTGGTAGATCTCTTTAGATAGCACCCCTCAAATCAGGAATGGTGGCACATGCCTGGAATCCCACCACTCCAGAGAAGGAGACAAGAGACCATCCTTGGCCACATAGTGAGTTCAAGGCCAACCTGTCTTAGAAAAAAGCCCACCCCATAGGCTGGAGAGATGGGTCAGCAGTTAAGAGCACTGACTGCTCTTGCAGAGGTCCTAGGTTTGATTCCCAACACCCACGTGGTGGCTAAGAACTGTTTTAGGCAGGGCATAGTGGTTCACTCTTTTAATTCCAGCACTCCGGAGGCAGACGCAGGTGAATCTCTGAGTTCAAGGCCAGCCTGATCTACATAGTAAGCTCCAGGCCAGCTGGGACTAAAGGGAGACCCTGTCTCAAAAAGACTGAAAAAAGAAAAAAAAAAAAAAAACCACTCCACACAAAGCCAGCCTCAGTGTGGATTTTAAGCTATTTTCCTTTCCACAAGACTTCAAGCACCATCCACCACTCTTTCTAGAAAGTTCTCCCGCCTGTTCTCAAGCTTCAAGAGGTATCCTTACATTCTCCTTTATTTCTCCCCTGCACAGTCAAATCAGGAAGGTTCAAGGCTTCTTTCACAAGGCAGCCATGCAGCTTTAAGGGGCTGCCTGGTCCTATGTTCAGACCTCACTCTCACAGGAAGGGATCCTGTCCTGTCTACAGACCTCAGCCTCTGAGGAAGAGCAGATAAATTGAGGCAAGTAGGAGAGGAACTGAGTTTGGAGCCTAGGTTTACAGTTTGCACTACTGTCAGAACTGCCTGTGTGTTATGTGAGTCCACATTACAATATACATACTAGAAGTAGTTTGCACCACTGTCAGAACTGCCTGTGCGTCATTGTGAGTCCACATTACAATATACATGCTAGAAGTCTTCATTTCGGTTCCTGCTTTCCTGATAAAATGCCCTGGCGAAAGCAGCTTAAGTGTCTGCTTCACAGATTCACAGATTCACAGTCCATCATTATAAGGAACTCAAGGCAGCGGGAGCTTAAAGAAGTTATTAGTCACATGATGTCCACAGGCACAGAGAGCAACGAATCAATCCACCCATTGCTACTGCTAAGCTTGCTTTGTCCACTCATACAATCCAGGATCCCCTGCCCATGGAACAGAGACACCTATGCTATTTCAATCAATGAAATGAAATCAAAGTGATCACACACACACACACACACACACACACACACACACACACGCCACGGGCTAACCTCATCTAGACGATCCCTCACAGAGACTCACCTCCTGGTGATTCATGTCAGGTTGACATTTCAAACTAACCATTGCACTAGGCTACCTCCCTTGACTGAGGTGGTTTGTAGTCCTTTGGTTACTTTTCTTATGGTTTCTTAAGGCAGGATTTCATCTATCCCAGGCTTGCCCTAAACTCCATTTACAGCCAAAGAAGATCTTGAACTTCTGATCCCCTCCTTCTATCTCCTAAGTTCTGTAATTACAGGAATGTCATCATACTCAGTTTGTTCAGTCCTAGGGCTTGAACCTAGGACCTTCTGCATGCTAGGCAAATACTCTACCAACTGAGCCATCTCCCAGTCTCTAGATGACCTCACTTGAAATAAGTGCCCTTGTGAAATCCCTTTGCAAATCCTTAGGTCAGCTTCCCTAGAAGCCAAATTTGGATGAAGAAGACTCATGGGCCACCATCACTCAGAAAGGATGAGTGCTGGCTAGAGCCTTGCTTTGTGGCCAGACCCTAGGAACGTTCTGGTGCCTGCCCCTCGGAGTAGACCCTGAGACAGAGCCCCATGGGAACAGCTGTGAGCTGCCACAGCTGTGACCTCTTATACTGGGGAGCCACCAGAGGGGCACACCCAGCAACGAACATCAGAAAGAAGCCTAGGATATCGGCTGAAAGCACAGGCAGACCTGCAAGGGAGATGGATGAAGATGTAGGGCCCATAAAGAGCAGGACAATGATACAAAGGCAGCCAGAGCCCAAGAACAAGCCAGGAGTTCTTCCCACTTCCCACTTCAGCCTCGCCAGCTGAAAAGAACTAGACTTGTCAGTCTTGAGCATAATTAAGTCCTGCAGTAGAGCACTGAACCCACTCAACCCTATGCATGTAGCTTCCTTAACAGAGTCAGCCTTTATGCAGTCCCCATCTGAACTCCAGGATCATCCATAGACGGTAGAGTCCCCATAGCCTGGCTTAACCTGGAGTCACCCATCACATCTCCTGAGAAAACACAACATCTCGGACCCCAGCCCTCCACCTGGAGTGTCCGTCCCTCTCCCAACTCCCCAACTTCTTCATCTGTACCTATTACAATATTTATCACATTGTATTCACACGTGCCTTCCTCTAGTCAAACGTCACATCATACGTAGAAGCTGTCTAAATTTCCTCTCTGCTTTCTTGGTTGTCTTGGTACATGTTCCTGGATGTGCCATTTGTTCTTTGATGGTTGGAGTGCCAGGGGTTCGGTGGTGGGAACGGAAAGGGTCTGTGCAGGAAATAAGAGCTTGGAGTCACTTTCAACTCTGGGTTTTGGGTGTGCGGTACACTATCTTTTCTTCAGAGCAAATTATTTGATACTTATGACTTGTGTGCATGTATGTGTGGGGGGCATATGGAGGCCAAAGGTCAACATTAGGTGTCTTCCTCAAATTTTCTCTGCACTTTTTTATTCGATGGGTTTTCTCAATGAACCTGAAGCTCACCAAGTCAGGTAGACTGTCTGTCCATCAAGCCCAAGGGATCCTCCTGTCTCCGCCTGCCATCTGTTGCAATGCTCCCTCAACCAGCATTTTTAAGTGCGCTCTGGGGATCCAAACTCTAGTCCTCACGCTTGTGCAGGAAGAACCTTACCAACTGAGCCATCTCTCCAGCCCCAAGACTTACCATTTCTAATAGCATGTGTCTCCTAAGTTTAGGGACCATTCTCCAGTTAACACTAGCTTGCCACCTGGCTCCTCAAAGCTGCCACGACCCTCAAGACCTAATGGGCCGATGACACAGTCTGGGTGCACAAGGAGCTCATTATCTAAAGAGGAAAGAATAGGCGCTTGTGTGCCATCCAGAGGTGGAACGGGACAAGTCAGATCTTCACAGGGTCACATGTTTATCCATTTGGAAGGTAAGAGGTGAAGTTGGCAGTTTCCCAGGTGGGTTACGGTTGTGCACATAAGTAGAAAATTGCCTGCAGGGAGGCAGGACAGATGCAAGTTTGTCTGTTAGTTTCCTGTGCAGGCCTTCAAGTAGGTCATATGATATGGATTAATACTGTTTGTTGAGTGTCAGCCATGTGCAGACATACGACACCATCCCTTCCTGAGACCGCTGGACAGAGGAACAATTCAAACACAAAATGGATTACGGGGTCGCTCAATCTCAGAGGTGAGCAGTTGCAAAATGTGGCGGCTTTCTTCTGTCGTTTGCCTGGCCTTCGGGTACCCCCCTACCCTCCCCCTGAAAAACCTTCATCTGGCACTCTGGGAAGGTAAAGATCTTCTCCATTCGGTGCTCAGCATCCACTCCTGTGTCCTGCGGTCATGCCTCTAGCACAGCCGAGGCATAGCGTCCTTCCTCCGAGCCCTAAAGCTGAGCTCCTCCCCAGATCCTGCTTTTCAGACATTCCCACAGTTACACTAAGTTAAGGAAGTGCTCCCGGGTGCGGGGAGTGTTTATCCTCATTTTGACTCAAATGACATTCATTCGGTTTTTGCCTGAGGCACACCTCAAGCTAGATATACTTCAAGTGAGCTGGGATAAAAAGAAAAAAGAAAAAGTACAGAGGTGATTTTGTGTTCCCAGCCTCTCGGTTCTCTGGTGGCCTTCTGATCTGTGGTCCTGTGCCTGACCCAGCCTCGGCCTGCACCTGTCTTAAGAAAAGTTCCCTGTGGCCTCTGCTTTGCTAAGCTAAGCCCATGGAATCACTGCAAATTTCCTAGTTAAGAGATGCTCAATAAAAGTGGAAAGTTGGCGTAGTAAAGGCATTTATTTAAGCACAGAATGTTGAATATAAAAAAGGATTCTTGTTTGAAGGGTTGCAGGCTGACTGGGATCCACTGTAGACTAAGCTGTGGGGTCACTATAATATTTTTTGTTTTCTGGAAGTTCTGATGGAGAATAGCAAAGATCTAAATGAGTCACAGTCTATGACTGGTGGCTTCCTCTTCCCTGGCCTCCTCTTCCTGCTGTGCCCCTGTTGCAGTAATGGTGTGAGCACTTGCAGTCTGGGTGCTGTGGCTTGCGAGTGCCCCAGCCTGTGTAGGATTCCAGAGCACTAATGTTTAATGCCTTTGACCTTATTTAAGTAACTTGGTCTAAAATGGGTTCTCCTTTCTTCAAAGTAAAAACTAGCATTTTCAGAGATTGGCCAGATATAAGGGATATTCCAAAAGTGTTAGCTAGATCTAAGAATGAAAACAAGGTCTTGGGCCACAAATACATCCAGACCTATACCCTCTCTCTCTACTGCTTGCTAACTAATTTAGATGATTGAATTGATTGAATTCTAAAAATGGAAATTAAAAATATGAGGCTGCCAGGTGTGGAGTTATACACCTTTAATCTCAGCATTTGGGATGCAGAGGCAGGCAGATCTCTGTGAGTGCAAATCCAGCCTGATCTACATAGAGAGCTCCAGGCCATCCAGGACTACGTAGTGAGACCATATGTAGTCTCCCATTTCAGCCTCCCATCTGCGGCAGTGCTGCAACATCCAGCTTTTATAAGTGGGTTCTGGGGATCCAAACTCTAGTTCTCATGCTTGCATGGGAAATATAAATATATAAATAGAAGAAATAGAACACACACACACACACACACACAGAGAGAGAGAGAGAGAGAGAGGAGATGGCTGGCTCCATTGGTACCAGTTCTTACCACACAATCATAAGGACCTAGGTTTAGAGCTCCAGCACCCACATTAAAACCCAGGCACAATAGCATGTGCCTGTAATCCCAGTTCTGGAGACTCAGAGACAAGCAGGCCTTGACGCTTGCTGCTCAGCCAATTTATCTCATCAGAAAATCACGTGTAAAAATGAGAGACTATCTCAAAAACTAAGGTGGAAGATGTACTGAGGAATGACACCTGAGGTTGGCCTCTGGCCCACACACACACACACACATACACACACACACACACACTGGCCCACACACACACACACACACACACACACACACACACACACAGCAGCAGCAGCAAGTGGTTGTTTGATAAACCCAGTAGAGTAGCCAAAACCTCAGCCTTGCCACAGCTGCTGGTGACTCTAGGATCTGTGGAGGTTTATCACAGAGATGAGGCCAGTGTCTTTGGCTCTCCTGACCTGGAGCTGCTTGTGAAATGTCTCAGCCCAGTGTCTTATAGATAATTATTTTCTGTGGATAACAGCTCTAAGGATGCTTTAGCTATAGACTGAGACCCTGAAGACCTCCATTTTCATTTCTGTTCAATGGACTGGCAAACGAGCATGTCCCAGAGACGCCCTGAAACTCCAGTGTTCAGCAATAGATCACAGTGCCAATTATACCTAACACTGTGGTCTGGGCCAGGAAGAAGAGTGACTACCGTGAGAAGTGGGACATCCCTCCCTCAGTGAGAGGCGGTCTAAACCCAAAATCAGCTCCAGAGATGAGCAACTAAGTCAAAGTAACTTATCCTGAGCAGCTGAGAGATGGAGGCAGGATGCCACGCAAACCCTTGCTCCAGGCAGGCTTCCTCGAGCCTATTCACCTGCAATCGACTTTCATAAAGAAAAAAAGAGTAACAGTAAACACTATACTTGTGAAAATGTCCAAATATCAGCAGGCAGTATAAAACTCAGAATATAACGTTCCGACAGCCTGCAGTCAGGCTAGACTGTGGGGGTATTTTTAGAGTCCTGGATATGTTTTTGCAAGTAATCTACATGCTGTGATAGATGTCATAAGCAGACCTCAAATATCAGCAGGCTCTGAATCCCTCAGAGCATAAAGTCACCTGCACAAAACACTGCTTTCTGCAAAGTTTCTCTTGTTCAGCTTAAAAGTTTTGTTGCACAAACTTCGGTTCATTTTTCCCTTTCTGAATTTTATATGGAACGCAGAACTAGGAAATGCGTCTCTCCAGAACATACCTGTGACACGCCAGCCACCCCCCCTCCCCGCGCTGAACAAGGAGAGCTGTGCATAAGATCCCCAAATCATGACTGTGGCTGCCAATACAGTGAGGACGTAGCGAGATTTAGAGTTAGCAGAGTGGGAGCTGGGGGCTGGACAGAGGCCTTGGAGATTAAGAGGCCAGAAGAGGAAATAAGATCCCTTGGAACTGGAGTACCTCTGAGGGCACCAGGCACATATGTGGTACACATACATACATACTACATGCATGCAGGCAAGACCCTCATATACATAAAATCTTTAACAGACGCTGTCCAGAACTCTGAGGGAAGAATGGGCTGGACCGCATGCTTGACTTTTTCTCTTCCACTCTAGTCTTCTCATTGCCCCACAGAAGAACTCCCAAACCTCCCCACTCCACACACACACACACACACACACACACACATACACACACACACACACACACACACACACACACACGTTGCTGCCATGCTGCCCCCTTCTCCTCTGGAAGAACTGCACCACCTGAGCCCTAGCTTCCCTTCTCAGATCTGACAGCTGGTTCTTTGGGATCCAGATCAAGTCCCCTTCAGCTCTCCCATGGTTCCTGGTCATAAGGCTCCCAGTCAGTCCCCCACCGCTCATCCAGGTGTTCTCTGGGCATTCGTTGAACTCTCTGTTCAGGACAATCAGATATTACTGCATTTCACACATCCACATTTATCATCTTAGTTTATTCTCACAGGAACCCAAAGAGATGCGTTATCCTATTTTATAGCTGAGGAAGCTGGTTCTCAGAAAGACAAGGGCCATCCAAGATTTCCAGCGCTGCAAGATGGAACTGGTTTTGACCTGTCCGTGAGCTATTCTACGTAAGCTCACTTTGCATAGCTTCTTTGCAATTTTAGTTTACTTTTGCTTTACTCTTAGAATATATTTTCGCATGCATTTTATTTACCTAATACATACACCACACACACACACACACACACACACACACACACACACACACTGCCCCTAGTTTTCAACATAAACCTAAGGACAGGGGCAATTTGTCATATCTTTTGTCCATGTGAGTAGCTCAAAACGTGGTTGCTGACATTTCCATCATTTCACAAATATATTTTCATGGCACCTTTATATAAATGATGGTCTTACATGAGGGATAACTGTGTTAATGTTGTAGATATGACTCCTGCCCTTCTGGAGAACTTAGCAGCACTCTGCAGCAAGGGCTTGCCACCATCATCTGCAAAGGGTCAGAGAGGAAGGTTTTAGCCTGTGGCACTATTCTTTGTTGGCTAAACTTGTTTCAGTGAGAAAACAACCATGGAAAGCAGCATACAGTCTTGCTGTGTCCTAGCAAGCTCTGTGCATGGACACTCAGGATAGGTTTCCACACACTTAACATGTATCTTCACATGTTATTCTTCTGACTGTATTCTTAACCATTTAAAGACATAAAAACAATTTTCATCTAGGAAGCCTTTCAATATAAAGTTCCACAGCCAAGCCTTGTCCTGTAGAACTTTAAAAAGATCTCGACCATATTGATCTGGGTTTCTTGTGGACTGGGATGGCTGTGTCTTAGGCTAATGTTCTACGAGCATTGTTGGCTTGTATCTATCGTATCTCAAAGCGTCGGTCTTCTTATCTTGATATTGATATATTCTGGTGAAAAAATGGGTAGCTATTGGTCAAAATCGGCTAGGGGTTCCATTTTTCTATATGATACTTCTGATGATTTCCCCTGTTGTTTCTTATCAGACACCATCAAATGAATTACAGAGTAGGAAAGTACATTGAATTGTTCCCCTATCTCCAAACTAGAGGGCATAAGGACCTGCGTTTAATCCCCAGCACCCACGTGAAAATCTAGGCAGGGTGGCACACACCCCTAAGCCCAGAGCTGGGAAGGCAGAGATAGGAGATCCTTGGGGCTTGAGGACCAGCTCTAGTATTGCTGGATCTGTGAGCTCCAGGTTCAGTGAGACACAGTCTCAAATAATAAGATGAAAAGCAATACTTCAAGACACCTGCCATCAGCCTCTAGCCTCTAAAGCACACACGTGTGCACATGTCCCCTCTGAAGACCAGCCCCACACACACACAAAAGCTGAGGTCTCCCTCTTCCCCCAGATAACATGCCAAATCCCTTCACATTTTTTTCATTGCCCCAAACTGAAGAATGGTAGATTTGTGGGGATCTCAGTAGTATTTGCTCCTTTGATGGAATCAGTTTGGTAACCAGCTTCCTTTGGCTCTTGCTACATAACTCAGGTTGGTTGTACACATAAGGAACGCCTATCCTTCATTTCAGTCTTATTTCTAAGTGCTAAAAGATTGATAAGCATTTATTATCATTGATACAGCACCACCTACAGCTGGTGTGGGTATCACTTTCAAAAGCCACATGGGGTTGTGTAAAGAGACAGGAGAATTGTTAATGTGCTAGCCAGGTGGCTCAGAGAACAAGGACCAGACTGTGGACTCGACTGGGACACATACAGGACCATGTTTGGGTCATGCCTCAGTCCCCTCTGCAGACCAGCTCTCTGTCTCATTTCTATAAACCTGAAGAGCAGATGACATAGTTACATGTCCACTCTGCAGGAGAAGACCCTCCACTAAGCTACCTGTTAACCACATTCAGTCTCAAATATGCATGCCGTTAACCAGCTGTGGGCAGTGGGATTAAACAGCAAACTGGACAAACTAGAAGGATGGGGTTTTGTGATTGTTAATCTGCTTTTAAAGTATGAGACATATTTTTCTGGTTTTGTGGACATGCAAACAGTCTGTTCCCAGGTGTTAATCTGTTACTCATCTCAAACTCCTCCTTTAATCTGCTTCGCTTACTAGTTCACCAAAGAGCTTTCACAAAGAGGGGCCATTTGCAAGAAGTCATCTGCTGATTGAACAACCCTCAGGAAAAAAACATAAATGTCATTTTGTTTTCACCTTCTGTGAGTCATAGTTGGTGTCTCAGCACAGAGAACAAGTGTAAAATTGCTACATTAGAAAGGGCTTGCCGAAAAGGAAGCACACTTAGGGAAAAATTGCTGGAGCTCGCTCCCTCGGCAGCATGAACACCAGAAATCAGCGTGTTTACTTGCCATTTTAATCTGTAAAAGGCACTCACGGGTAATTTAGATTCCAGTTACAGATTCTAGCCTAGCAATTCCCTCCTAACATAATGGACAGCTTTATATTCTGAAATATCAAAGCATTTTCTTTCAGATCCTACAGTAATTTGAAGACTTCAAGGGCACCACTGTCCCATTTTCCAAGAGATTAAAATTAATTGCTTTCAAATACATAGTAAATTCTGGCTGGTGAATAATCACTTCAATTGTGAATCTCTTAACACCTGTTGGGTGCCAGATATTGTTTCTAACTTTCAAAACTCCTGCCCCCCAAAAGGGTAATATCTACACAGTACAGAGGAAGAGACTGAGGCTAAAAGAGACCCAAACTGAATTCCCCAAGGCCAACCAGAGAATTCAAACCCAGAGAGACCCCTTAGTTGCTTCGTGCCCTTTCCCATGAGAGGTGGGAAAAAATCTAGATTTTTGCTTAACAGAAACTGTTAAATAAAGACTGTCTTGGGGCTGAAGAGGTGGCTCAGCAGTTAAGAGCACTGACTGATCTTACAGAGGACCTGGGTTCAATTCCCAGCACCCAACATGGTAGCTAACAACCATCCATAACTCCAGTTCCAGGGGATCTGATGCTTTTTTCTGACCTCTGAAGGTGATGCACAACACAGGTGTGCTTACACACATGCAGACAACACACTCATACACATAAATAATAAATAAAATATTTTTAAAAATAATGACCAACTTCTATATACTTATCTTTTCATTGTTAGGTAATTCACACATATATAAAATCTCTTGTCTGTGAATGTATGTATGTATGTATGTATGTATTCTCATGGGTGTGCAGGTATAGATGTGTGTGCAGGTGCATGTGTATAGTGTGTGCTTGTGGAACAACCTTGGGTGTCATTCCTCAGAAGCCTTACACCTTGGGGGGTTTGGGGGGGGTAGCACAGAGTCTGTCACTGGAACCCGAGGCTTGCTGATTGTGCTAAACTGGCTATCCTGGGGATCTACCTGTCTTCACCTCCCCAGCAGCACTGGGATTATAAACATACACCACCGTGCCTGGCTTTTTTATATGGGTTCTGGGACTCACTCTCAGGTGACGTACCTCCTCAGCTCCTATAAAACTTCTAAAAGGAGACCCTGTCTCGAAAAGACCAAAAAAAAAAAAAAAAAAAAACTTCTCATATATACATATATGCATGTATATAGGTATACATATGTTCAGTGCATGGATAATTAGCTTAAATTCATCCCCTGACTCTACCAGGCAGCTTGTCAGACATGAAGGATGGGAGTGGGGGGGAGTAAATAGAACCAACTTTAGGCCACAGATGCTCGTGAAGCTGGGAGATTTAGACGGCTCAAGTGGAGCTCAACGCTAGCATTGCCACAGGAGATAGCAGCAACATTTTCACGGGTTGCCCAGATGCCCACGAAAGACAAGGCAGGACTTTCAAATGGAGAGAGTGGCATGTGTGGAGGTTCCATAGGGAGAAAGAAACAGACTCCTTCACACCAGAAGTTCTCACCCTGTGCACCAGAAGCATGGAGGACTGGCTTCAACACCTGTGACTGAGCGTCACCCCATCCCCACCCCCGGAACTTTAAATTCAGCAGACTTAGTGCCACAGAACATACCTCTCTACGGGTGCTGCTGGCCCGCCTGCATAGCACCGCCTGGGACAGCCCAGCAGGAGCCACCCCTCGAGGTCCCCAGACTAGAATGTACTTTCCAGGTTTGAGCAATTCAGTGTTCATAGATGTACGCCATCTCCAAAACCAACTTTGCATTCTCTCTGTTTACAAAGGCATCCATGAATCTATCAGGCTTCCCCCTATTTTATCTGAAAAATCCCGCAGGCAAGGAAGCCATGAATTGTTAAATTGACAAGGAAGCTCCCTATAGTGAGCTGCCTGAGCCGGATACAGGGAGTGAGTGGGCTCGGCAAAGCTGTGCTCCAAGGTGAAGTCCAGGACTGATGAAAGCAAGAGAACGAAGAGACAAGCCCCTTCCTGCTGACCCCTCCTGTCCTGCTGAGATGTATTGGCTGGGCTCTAGAACAAAGTCAGTCCACTACACTTCCCCTGCACTCAGCGCTGCCACACATCTGGGTCCATCTGGGTCCTCTTCTTCTGGGAAAGGCCCTCCTCCCCAGATGTAACGTCAACCGAGCGTGCTTTGAGCTGTATCTGTTTCTAAGGACCATGGACAGTTTCTGATATCTGTTTGTGGCTATCCATCTGGGTTCAGAGGAAGAAGAGAATGCAGCAATCCTGGCTGTTTCCTGAGGAGCCAGGGACTAAGCCCTTCCACACTGAGCGCAGTGGGGCAGGAGCACATGCTGAACCAGAGCATGCACCGCCTGAGCCAGAAGGGAATCTGTGCCATTGCCGGACCTGCCACCATGCATCCTGAGGAGAGAAAGGGGGTGGGGAAAGAAGGAAAGAAATGGGATGGGGTGAGGAGGAACGGAGCACAAAAGACGCAGCACCCATGTCACCCGCTCACCGCCTCACACACCTCCTCAGTTAAACATTCTCCAGTTTCCCCTGTCCTAAACCAGTCAGAAAATCCACATCTCCTGAATTTATTTGAATTTCCCAGGATTCCCAAGCAACTGGCTTGGAAATCACACACAACCATCTGCTTTCTTTGCCCTTTGGAGAACTATTTCAAGTGAGTTCTTTAAGCTCGAGTTTCACCCCAGAATCCCAACCACTTCTGTTGCCTTTTAAATTTTTCAACCTTTATTTTCTTTATTTTTCGTGTGTGTGTGTGTGTGTGTGTGTGTGTGTGTGTGTGCATGCATGTATAAGCAGGCATGAGCATATGCCTACCACAGAGCACCTGTGAAGGTCAGAAGACAATTTCAGGAGTTAGTTCTTTCCTTCTGTCATGAGCTAAGGGTTGTCAGGCTTAGACAGCTAGCACATTTACCTGCTGAGCCATATCGCTAGCACCCTAGGTTGCTCTCCCTATAAGAACTAATAAACTGGACTGTTCATAAAGCACTGTACCTGTGGACATATCTGGAGAAATAGGACCAGGCACATGTCCACAGGCAATTGGGGAGCTGAGAACTTAGATAAGCAGTTCAAGTGATTCAGAGTGACTGAGTTCTGTAGACTTACAGCTGAAGAGCTGAAGAGCCCATGTCCTTCTGTGTCCTCATTTTACCCATGAGAACACTGCAGTCTACAGGGAACAGCTAACTACTCACCCCACATCCTATGCTAATGAGTGGCAGCTGCTCCAGCCTGCAACTGATTGCTATTTGTCATGTCATTTTATCTGGCTTTGAATGAAGAGTTGTCGTGGTGATACCAATGATCATTTGCCACTTATGAGGTGTTCCCTATGCATCAGACACTGGACCAGTCAGTCTCCCACGTCCCTGGGTTCTACACTCCAAGATTCAACCAACCACAGATCAAAAACTATAAGGTTCAAAATGTTTTATTAGTTCATGTTCATTGAACAAAATAATGGATTTCATGATGACATTTTCACGTGTACATCTAGTATTTGGATGATATTCACCCCATCCATCACCCTCTCTTGTCCCCCCACTTCTCCTTTGTGCTATTCTCCCTCCTCTTCCAAATGAGCCTGACTTCTACTTTAATGTCTTTTTTTAATTTGTATTCTGCATATGAAAAAGCCATGCACTATTTGGCTCTCTGGATCTATCTTGTTTTGCTTAACATAATGATCTCCAGTTCTAACTATTTTCCTGTAAATAGCATCATTTTGTCCTTCCTATACCAAATAATACTCTATTGTGTATAATTCCATTTTTTTTTTCTTTATCCGTTCATCTGTTGATGAACACCTAGCCTGGTTCCATATCTTGGGTACTGTGAAGAGTGTAGCAATAAGAATGATGTACAAATATCCCTGTGGTGTGCTGGCCTTTAAGTTCTTCAAGTACATGCCAGGGGGAACATTAAATCTGGGTCATGTGGTAGTTAGTTCGCTGGAGGAACTGATTTCCATAGTGGTTGTGCTAATTTACATTCAGACCAACAGTATATGAGATATCCTTCCTCCAGCCCTCACATTCTGCCAGCAATTGCCATTTGTTTTGTTAATGATAGTCATTCTGACTGGAGTGAGACAGATAGAATCTCAATGTAGTCTTTTAGTTCTTTTTTTAATTTGTGCCTGTGTGTGCCTCTGTGTGTGTGTGTGTGTGTGTGTGTGTGTGTGTGTGTTACAGTGTGCATGCAGAGGTCAGAGGACAGCTTTTCCACCTGCTGTGCCGCATTGAACAAGCTGGCTGGCCTGCAAGTTTCTAGGTGATTCTCCTGTCTCTGTGCCCATCTTGCTATAGGAATTCGGGAATTTCATATGTAGACTCCCTCCTCAGGCTTTTATGTGAGGTGCAGGGACTGGACTCCAATGTCAGACATGTGTGAGCTACCTCCCCAACCTTCAGTGTGGTTTTGATTTGTATTTACCTGATGGCTTTTTTATTGTGTCTGTACTGAACATCCAAACAACATTTTACATAGCAGCTAGCTACCTTGTGCTGGCTGCTATAAGTAATCCATTTATGGATTACATATATATATATATATATATATATATATATATATGTGTCGTATTTTATATTTTTAAATATACAAAGTACATTTACATAATTATATGTTAAGTACAATTTTTTTTGGTCTTTTCAAGACAGGGTCTCCCTGTAGCCCCAGCTGTCCTGGAACTCACTCTGTAGACCAGGCTGGCCTTGAACTCACAGAGATCCGCCTGCCTCTGCCTCCTGAGTGCTAGGATTAAAGGCGTGCACCACCACGCCCAGCTGTTAAGTACATTTTATGTAAAGGACTTGAGCAGCCAAGTACCTTGGGATCTTCAGGGGTTCTGGAACAATCTTCCATGGATACTGAGGCACATCTGAGCAACCACACTGGGCGGGTAGTAGGACCACATCCACATCACTCCTTAGGAAGAGAGAGGCACAACAACTACAGCCAGAGAGAGGTGCTGCAGATGGAGGAAAAGGCAGGCTGGCTCCATTGCTGACTTGCAGGGGAGCACTAAGATGGCAAGTCTGTAGGAAAATATAATCTGTGCTGTCATGACCTGAAGTTGACACATCTTTGGAACACCATGACAATTAGGCATGTTGGTACACATCAGTAATCCCAGCAACTGGAAGCTGAGACAAGAGGATCATGAGTTTGAAAATTACTTGTGTCTCTGTGTGTGTGTGTGTGTGCGCGCGCGCGTGAGGGCGCGTGTGCACGTGCGTGTGTGCGTGTGTTCACCACAACGTTCTGTGGCCTGGAGTTTTGCCATGCTCTGCTCTGAGCTCCTAGAAAGCAGACTCCCCTAGTACAGGTCTCACCTGCTACAGAGAGTGAAATAGATACTCAGTAAATCTGTGGAGAACTGAAATTTACCCCCAGCTGTGGTTTATATTCTTGGGGATTCATAAAATCAGGGGCTTCTTTGTGCAGACAAAGGATTCTCCATCTTTCCGAAGGATCGTCTTGGTCCAGCAGGCTAAGAAATGCATGTGAAAGTGTTCCATATGGAACACACTATGATCAGGAGAGTTCCCTCGTGCTTTTCACCCCCAGTCTAGGTTCTGTTGAAGTTCACAGAAGACAGCATCTCCTCACTGTCTCCACAGCATCCATGTCTCTGCCCCTGGATTAATGATTGTGGAATAGGAAGCATCCAGGCACAGCACATCTCTTTCCCACGGAGGGCCTCTGCCACTTTTTTATCTTCTGGTCCTTCAGTTGAGTGTTACCTCATCACAGAGTCATCTTTATCCAGTGTTATCTGAACTAAGACCCCAATTACTCACATTTGTACCAACTCTGCACCTGGATTATTTTTGTACAACTCCTCCGTTAAGTCTGTTTGGTTTTTTTTTCTTTGTGTGTTCATGTTTCCTCTTTCTTAACAGAATGCAATGTTTCCTGTGTCTACACCATGCCCAAGAGCACTAGGCCAGCATGCCTCTGTCATTTATTAACCAACACTATTTGTTTGTTGTGTGCTGGGCATTCTTAGAGCTATCTCCATTTATTTTGTCCTTTTCACAGCTCTACATGCTGGGACTCTTAGTCTCCATATTTTACAGGAGAGGGAACTGAGGCACACAGAGATGAATATTTTGCCCCAAAGCACAAAACTATCATGCATATTTGAACCCATAAAGTCTAGCTCTGGGTTCCTGTTCAACCGTTACTCTGTAGAACAATCAGTTTTTATTTGAGCATTATGAATAAATTGAAGAAACTGAAATATGCTTTTCTGACACATTTTACATCTGTGTAATTATCTCCACCTCCATCTTTTTGTCTTTTAGGATGCTTGGGGAATATTATTGAAAGTGAATGTCTTGTGTGTGTGTGTGTGTGTGTCTTCTTAAAATATCTCTAATGCAAATAAAAACACTCAAACCTAGAGTTCTGAAGGAAATGTATTTGTCATATGAAGAGGTAAACTCCATCAATGCATACCCACAAAGATCAGCCTGAGTTTGGTAAACATTCTATTCTCCAAAGGGCAGAACACTTGTCTTTTTTCTTAAGCTGACTATAGTGGGTTGTGTGTCATCCCCAGAAAGCCAAGTCCATAGTCCAACAGTTGATCATGGATTACTGTCTTTTCGAAAAGAATTTGCAGAAGTAATTAAGTGAAGGATCTTGAGATGAGACTATCCTGGATTATCCACATGCACTCTAAACCCAATGGCAAGTGACTCCTAAGAAACATGCAGGGAGCAGATAGGGAAATGACAGTGTTCCCAGGGGGCAGGGCTCGGTGACTGTGGTCACTAGCCACTAGAAGCAGAAGGGGCAAGGAGTGGATTCTCTCCTAGAGTTTCTGGAGGAAGCATGGTTTGGGTGACACCTTGATGAACTTCTGACTGCCACAGTTGTGAGAAAATAAATGACTGTCCAGATGTTTGATGAGACAGACATTTTCTCCAGTGGTATAGCTTCTGGCAACCTGTACATACTCCTGTAAATAAACTCCCACCCATGTCCTGTAAACAACCCTAATGAAACTCATTGGGGTCACATACACACAGAAAATATGAAACTAGAAGTGGGGCTAGTTGGAAGAAGAAAAGGAATAAGCACCAGCTGGGGTTGGGGGTAGGGAGAGGCAAGGGAGATATGATCAAAATACGTTATAGGCATGAAATGAAAATGTCCCAATAACAACATTTCTTAAATACCCAAATACTCAGGATGCCAAATTCCTAAGAAGGATGTGTTGAACATCCTTAACTAATGGATGGAAAGCCAGTACCATACCCCACCTCCAAATGATGGGCATGAGCACTGTGCTATGCTACTGCTCCTGAGTGCCACTTGCTGTCGACCACCTAACGTGCTGACTGCCTGTTCAAAATCTGACTGCTGGAGCTTAGGAGGCAACCAGAAGGAATATCTGAGGACGACTTTTAGAGAGCACTGGAGAAATTCTAACAAGAATCAAAGAAGAGATAAAACACAGTCGATGTCTCCAAAGTGCTGCCAGGTTACTTGGTATGCAAGCATACCTGTACTCTAGCAAAGGGAAGATAGAACACACTAACTGTCCTGTCGCTTCAAAAGCTTCTTTTTTTTCTCTAAAGTTTTTTAATTGTGTGTATGTGTCTATGTAGGAATATGTGCTCTTGAGTGCCCTAGGAGGCTAGAAGAGGGCATTGGATCCCCTGGAGTAGTGGGAATTGAACTCAGGTCTTCTAGAAGAACAGCAAGTGCTCTAAGCCACTGAGCCACTTCTCCAGTACCTTGAAAGACATCTGAAAACGCAGATGGCCGGAGTCCATCCTCAGGAATTTTAATACAGGACACTAGAGCGAGCGGGGCCTCCAAATTTGCATATCTAAAGAGTAACCAGTTGCTGCTAATTGGCACTGGGGTCCAGAAAACACACTCATCTGAGCTGAGGGGCGGTGATGGAATCAGTTGGCTGGCTTGTTGATGGTTATCTATTGGATCATCCTAAGCTGTGAGCCACATCTCCACATGCTTTCCTTCTGGAGTCCTCTGTGTATTTTTAGCAGCACAGCATAAGCTTATTTGGTGTCAACTCTGGTACCAAACAATGACTTTTTACAGAAAGCACTACAACAACATACTGCGTTTTAATCAGAGAGCAAGCCTACTCAGGCCTTCCCACATACAGAGATAGACCCATTAATCCTCTCTAAATTCAACACCTGCACTGGCTTCCCCTTAATCAGCCTACAGGAAATCCTGAGCTCCCTAATAGGGGTTATCCTGATGGAGAAAAAGGTGACCCCTCAGTTAAAAGACTAATTCAAGTTCATTGAGTTAATGTTTTTTTTTTCTAGACCAGGCTCCTTATCTGATCTGTCAAATGAGAGCAAAGCCTCTCTGATTGTTTTCTATTAAGATGAGGGGAGGATACTAGTGAAGATGGTCTCAGCGACATTCCCAAAGGGTCTCATCACTATGACATTTAACCACAGAAGATGATCCCCTAAGTTTTAGAATATGATTTGTATTTCAAACCAGTGGAAGTCACTGGGTAGTGACAGATTTGAGAAAGCAAAGAAGATGGCAATGGTTCCTGATGCTCAAGGCCGAGTCTGAGCCTTGGAATTTTGTTTTCTCTCATGCCCAAACCTTGGCGCAATGAGAGCAGAAAAGCACTAGGCTACAGCTGTAGGCAGCACAAAACCAGGTCTGGAGGGAGGAAGAGCTCTCCCCAGGGAAAACGGAATTGCAGAGACCATGGTGTAACCTGTGGATGTGTTCACTGAGATTCCTCCAGCACTGATGGATATGTATTCTAATTTAAAATATCACAGGGAAGAAAGAAATAGACGTTTCCATGGAGACGTCTTCTCGGGGCCAGCTCTTCTGTCTCATTATCATATCTGATTTAAATATTTCCTGGAATCAGTTTAAACTTCATCTTCCTGTGCACCTTCTTCCTTTGGTGACCAATGGCTATTGTACCATCTGATCACAGGTTGTCTAGAAATAACTTCTATAACCGAAAGCCATCCTTTCCATTCCCACCCATCTGCTCAGCTTGTCTGGTGGTTGCAAATCTATTTTCATGTGAGGTTCCCAGTTAGCATCCATGTCCAGATCGCTAATTAAGAACTTTAAGTTGGCTAAATCTAGCCTTCCTTCACACCTGCCCGCACCTGGATGTGGTGCTGTTTGTCACAACAATTTTGCTCCAGGTGGGTTCCAGGGAATATGACTAGGCTTTGAGGGAGTTTCCAGGTGCCAGATACTTAGGGAAACCTTCCAGAAGTGCTCCCTTGACATATGATGTTATCCAAGTGACCTCTTCGCTATTATTCTCTATCACTGTTAGAAAAACTAACTCACCCATATATTGTTTACTTGTCCTGCTGTGTCCCTTTGTCCCCATTGAGCAACTGCTTCTCTGGCTTCAGAATTTACAGCTGGGTCCCTTCATCTCGGGCTCCACTTTGATGCCAACTTGCCAGCTCTGCTTCTTCTCTTATTCCTGCCTTATTCGAATTCCATCATTTGATGACATACATTTGGATCCTGTGGGTTCTCAAGTCATTTAAAAGCTAATTAAGCATTCAGCAACCAAATTCATTATACCTGGGCAAGTCGAATCCCCCCCCCATGGCATGAGAATACCCAGTATTCTATTTGTATCTGCTTGTGATGATGTTTTGGGAAAGAATTTTATTATTTCCAGCTCATAAATGCACATACCTTTAGCTTCTTAGTTATACATACAGTTTTTAAACTTTGGGTCTTTTTTTTTATTAATTTTATTTATTTCTGTATGTGTACGAATGTATTGTCTGCATGCAAGTCTGTGCACCCGTGTCGTGCAATGCTGCGGAGGTCAGAAGTGGGCGTCGGATTCCCCTGGAGCTGGAGTTCTGGAGTTGGAGTTTCAGACGGTTCTCAGCCTCCATGTGGTTGCTGGGGATCGAACCCGGGTCCTCTGCAAGAGCGGTCGGCGTTCTTAACCGCTAGGCCATCTCTCCAGCCCCAAACTTTGGGTCTTTTAACAATAACTAGATCATCTAGATTTTTATTGGAATTGAGAGAAGATTCACTATCCAGCTAATAAAACTGAAACTCAAGTCTCCTCACAAGGGCCCTTGAGGAAGAAGGGAATCATGGTGTTTTGATAGTCATAATTTCGCATGCATTTTCTTAACAAGGAAGCCAGCAAAATTACATAAGCCCCAGTCTCCACAAAGTCTATATCTGTCCCTGATGGGAATATTTTGAAATACAAATTTTATTAAAAACGTTTTCTTGAAGAGCCTGGTTTTTAGTCAGGTATGGTAGCACATACCAGTGATCTGAGCAGGGTGATCAGAGGTCCAAGGATATTCTTAGCTACCTTATTTGAGGATGCCCTGGGCTACGAGAAAGAGAGAGAGAGAGAGAAAGAGAGAGGGAGGGGGAGAAGGAGAGAGACTTCTATAGTTGAAAGGAATACTTGAGATGAGGCACTGACAGTCACTGGAGACAATTACACTGTGACCCCAACACTCTTGTGTCAATAGAAGTGATGATGAAAACCAGGCAGGATACAGCAGACTTCCATAGCCCTCCATCATTTCTGATGCAGTTATTTGATTTCTTCACTAAGAAGCCAAGTGATACATTGGTCATGGTCAAGGAAAGGGAGACAGTGATCTTAACCCTGCCTCCTGATAAAACCATCTCAGAGAGCTCATTTCCTCTCAGTCTTGAGTACTACCAATAGCATGTACAAACCAACTCAACCAGGCTCAGTCCATGGTGGAGGACAGCAGCTCCTCGCCACGTCCACAGTGGACTGCTGGCTGTAAGCTGCTCCATTCACATGCAGTTGATCCTAGGCTGCTGCTCCTGGGCTGGGATGAGCTGAGCTCATATTCAAGCTCTAATAGCAGAGGGCAGGGACCCCAACCATGGTGGTAAGAAGAAAAAAAGGCAGAGAGTAGAGAAATGGCACAACAGGAGCACTGGCTGCACTTGCAGAAAACCCAGGTTAGATTCCCAGTATCCATGTGGCAGCTAACACCTGTAACTCCAGTTCCAGGGGATCCAACATACTCTCTTCTGGCCTCCAAGAGCACTGCAGGACATGGTGCACCTACCTACATGCAGAGAATACATTCATCCACATAAAATTAAAATAATAACTAAAATAGATTTTTAAAAAAGAATGCTTGCCTTCAGGATTATGAACCCAAATTCAAACAGAAAAAGCAGGAATAGACATAATCAGTACACACTCATAGAAATATTACAGTGATTCCCATCAGTCTGTACAATTCATGTGTATTTATAATCATAATTTTAAAATAAGAATAGAAGGCATTCTGGGAGGGCCTTTAGCCTTTAATTCTCTGTTGACACATTTCCTGGTTCAGCTATCAAAGGAAGAAGACCAGCACTGACTCTAGAACTACAGTGTATGATAATGCATAGTTAAAGGTAGCTATGGAAAGCCCTATGGTGTGTTGGCCAAAGAGATGGAGAGTGATTTGGGTTTGTTGTGTTGTGTATTTTTTGTTTATTCGTTGGTAATTTCAAGTATAAATCCAATGTATCTAGAACATATGCACTCCCCTACACCTCACTCCAACCCCTCACAGACCTACCACATCCTCTCCCCAAATCCTCCTCCTCCTCTTTCTTTATAACCCACTGAGTCCAATTAGTGCTGCCCATGTGTACTTGGGTAGAGAGTGCCACTCTCAGATCCCAGGCAAGCCATCATGGACAGCACTGCTGAGGAGAGCTGAGTCTCCCTCTCCCATTAACTCCCCAGAGCTCCCCGACTAGGGGTGAAGGCTCCTGAGGCCCTTCCTGGAGAGGGAATTTAGTGGGCTTTCAGTCTGATGTTCACAGTCTACACCCCGCCACCCCTGCTGCTTAGACTAGTCAAAGGCACCTTAAACAAGCTGCTTCTTAGTTCCTCTGAGCCTCAGTTACCACTTCCGTAAAGGCCGACATTTCAGACATATTCCAAGGGTTTAGTCTATAGAACACAGACAATACATACTGAATGGGGCATGGTAGACACTCACTACAAGATGGGCAATGCCAATTATTAAACAGCTGGGTGACATTGTACACCGGGGAATGTGAACAGTGTAATAACACGTATGACACGGTGAGCAGGGCACAGTCTCAAACTCAACATGACATGTTGAATCTGGCATCATAAAGACTAAAATCACTCAAATCTACAAATTACCAGTTACAAAAAAAGTTTAATTCCTGCAAAGAAGGTTGGTTGTTCTCCTGCAAGGTTAATTCTATGCAGTATTTGATGCACACGACCCTTATTAACACAGAATTAGCAGGGGCTGGGGAGATGGTTCAGAGGGCAAGACCAGTTACTGCACTGCATGAGGACCTGGGTTCCAATGCCCAGCATGCATGTAAAAGCTGGACATGGCGACACACACCTGTCACTGCAAAGCTGTCCTGGAGAGGGCACAGGAGGGTCACCTAGGCTTGCTGGTCAGTTGCTCCAGCCCAAACAGCAAATTCTAGGTTCAATGAGAGACCCTGTCTCAAAAAAATAAGATAGTGCAATAGACGAAAACACCTGAAAAATGTCCTCTGTCCTTCACATCCACATACATGGGCAAACACACTTGTGTGTGAGTGCACACACACACACATAAATAATAAGCCTACAAATAAATTAATAAATAATATATAGCTTATACCAACAGTAAAATAAAGAGGACATAGCTTATAATGATACTTGCTATCGGTAGATCACATCTGTAGTATTGAATTATCTGCACACACACACACACACACACACACACACACACACGAGTACTCCAAGAAGGAGAAAAATTAGCGTCAGAAAGTGACGGGGCAACAGGTGTATACTATCAGTTCACAGAAAAATGTGTCTAGGCCTGAACCACAACCCTCCTTGCTGCATTCACACGTATGCATCATGCCTGTCCCTCGTGGAACTCAGAGATGCAAGGAAGCTTGTGTATATACACACTTGTCATGACGAACATACTCATACACATCCCAGAGGACAGCAATCTGAGGATAAGCCCAGGACCTGAGCATTCAACTGCAGTTCTTATTTGCTTTTTGCTTTTGTTCATAACCTCAGTTAGGATTTCTTCCTTTTCTATCTGGTGAATCTATTTGTATCGATTTCATATTTTCGGTATTTAATGTTTCATTCACATCCCTCTTGTGTTCCGAACTATTTTGTTTGACTGTTTCCACTTTCTTCCTCTGCTTCTTTGTTTTGAGTCCCAGAGAGCCACAGTTAACACCAATTTGAGTTCTAGTTTCCAGTTCGTTCAGGAAATTCGAAACAAGAGGTCATTGTTCTCTAACATTTCATTGTACAGGCACTGCCAAAGTATACATTTTATTATGACTTTATTTTGCGCACACAGATTTCTATAATCATTTATTTTCCACAGACAGTATTTCCAGTGACAAAAGATAGGTATCTTTCACACTTGCACATCAAATTTAAAGAATTTGATTTACATTTTATATTTTAATCCAAGTCTGGCAGGGCCCTGAGCGTTAAGAAAAGAATTGTTTAAGCTCTTGATCCACCATCTGCTTTATCAGAAGTCTTTCCCATCTATTCCTTTCTTCCGTTTGCTGTACAGTTATGGGATGTGGGGTGGACAATTGGTGTCTAGCTCATTTAAACAGCAGAACTTGAGATGTTGGGCTTTTACTCCCTACTGAAATGGTAACAGAGCTAGTGAAGAGAGATTATTCTGGAAACCAGCTCTTTTATTCTTGGAAGGATCTTGGAGATTTGTGTTGGACTCCCTGATGCTGAGCCTGCAACATTTCACTTAAAGAGTTTTCAGAAAACACAGTGTCTCATGCACTCTGCTGCCCTGGAAATACCACTTGAGCCAAGGACATGGTGTGCCAACTACAAGATCCTGCACTGTGCCTTTTCATGGGTTTGAGCTCGTTTCCAAGCATGTGTGACATTAAAACTTGCTGGCACTGAATGAGAACAATGCCCATAACATATTGTTAAGTGAGAGAAAAATAGAAGTTAGGGGTTATAACCCATGTAGGTGGTTAGGAGAAAAATCTTGCATCAGTCTGTCTTGAATCAACTCATCTGTGTGTGTGTGTGTGTGTGTGTGTGTGTGTGTGTGTGTGTCCGCCAAAGGACAACCTCATCAGTTATTCCTTGAGCTTTCTGAGATAGGATCTCCCACTGACCAGGAGCTCACCAAGTAGTCCAGGCTGGCTGACCAGCCCTCAGGCTCCCTGGCTCTTCCTCCCCAGCACTGTGACTACAAGCACAGACTACAATACCCAGCTTTTTTTACTTAGATTCTGAGCATCAAACTCAGGTCTTCTGCTTGCATAGCAAGTATTTCACCAACTGATCGACCTCTCCAGCCCTTGACACAACTCTTAATTGTCTCTTAGGAGCTCTGAGACCTGGGCCCACCACTAGATTTCTCTGTGTCTCCATGTCCTCGTGTAACCATGAAATGTTATCAACTCCATTCATGGTACAGCGGTGAGGGTTGAATGACTTAATACCTGTGCACGGGCCAGTGCCTGGCACATAGTAAGTGCCTGAAACGCACAGTATAGTTCTGCAGAATGCCGTATTTTAGAAGCACACTCCATTCCCCTAACAAATATTTACTTATTAAGTAAGTTGTTACCAGTGGTTACCTCTGGGGCCTGAGAATGGGACGCAAGAGCAAGACGACCAAGTGTCTACTTTCTACTTTATAAACAGAGATATTGTTTGAAATTTGGGTTTCTTCAAGACAGATGTGCTTGCTGAGGCTGGGGTCAGGCATGGACTGGGAAGCCTGCCTGCCTGCCTGTGTCTATATTTACAATAGACTTACTTAGGAGGAGACTTTTAACCACTGGGTACATCAGTTTCTTTGTGCTTCAAGTAGAAGTCATCATAGACCTCTCCTCCTATGACTCTGTATGAGTGTGTGTCTGTGTCTGTCTGTGTGTGTGTCTGTGCAGGTGAGCATGGGTGTGCAAATAAACATATGTGTGCAAGTGCATGCATCCACATGCCTGTCAAAGTCAGATTACAACCTCGGATGTCAGCTCTCAGAAGGAATTGTACATCTTACATTTTTTATATTTTATTTATTTAATATATATTTTGTACAAGATTATCAAATCTAGACCCGTGTCCCCTACCCTGTCTCCCCACCCCACCAGAGTTCATGTATTCTGCCAAACATGCTTTTCATCTCTTTCTCAGTCTTTCTCAATATTCTCCATGTGGAAGTTGACTGTTTTGAGCAGAAGTTCACTGTTTCAGTCAATTCTTTGATGCAGTCCTTTCTGTTGTTGTTGTTGTTGTTGTTGTTGTTTCCAATATGCATCACTCCCAACTGCTTGGACAAAAGCTCAAGGGGCCATGCACAAGAAATACAACTAGGTAATTGGCGTTAGCATCCACAGATGAGGAATACCATTTGTCATTTGTTTTTCTGGGACTGTGTTACTTCACTCAGCATGATGTCTTCTAGCTCCAGCCATTTTCCTGCAAAGCTCATGATGTCATCTTTCTTTACTGCTGCATAGAACTCCATTGTGTAGATGTACCACATTTTCTCTATCCACTCATCAGTTGAGGGGCATCTGGGTTGGTTCCAGTTCCTTGCTATTGTGAAGAGAGCTGAAATAAACATGGCCATGCATGTATCTCTGCAGTGGGGTGAGACTTGGAGGTACATGCCCAGGACTCATATGGCTGGATCAGGTGGCAAGTTCATTCCAAGTCTTCCAAGGGTTCTCCACACTGCTTTCCATAGTGGCTGTACAAGTTTACATTCCCACAAGCAGTGGATGAGTGTTCCCCTTTCCCCACAACCTCACCAGCACTTGGTATCATTTGTTTTCTTGATCCTAGCCAGTCTTATTGGAGTAAGATGAGATCTTAAAGTGGTTTTGATTTGCATTTCCTTAATGATTAGTGATGTTGAACACTTCTTAAGGTGTTTCTCACCCATCTCTAATTCCTCACTTGTGAAGGCTCTGTTCAGCTCTTTGCTCCATCTATTGAGTGGATCATTTGTTTGTTTGTTTGTTTTTCTTCTTTGTTTTTTGAATAGTTTATATATTCTGGAAATCAATGCTTTGTCAGATGTTTCTGCGGTGAAGGATTTCTCCCACTCTGTGGGATTTCTCTTTACTTCCTTGATTGTTTCTTTTGATGTACAGAAGCTTTTGAGTTTAATGAGGTCCCATTTGCCAATTGTCGACCTTAATTCTTGCGCAGCTGCTGTCTGATTTAGGAAGTCTTTTCCTATGCGTATGTCTTGTAGTCTGCTGCCAACTTTTTCTTCTATTGCCTTCAGAGTTTGGGGTTTCACTTTGAGGTCTTTAATCCATCTGGAGTTGACTGTGCTTTAGGTGGTCTTGGGAGATCTCCCATCTTACATTTTTATATATATATATTTTTATCTTTTATGTGTATTGCCTACAAGTATATACGTCCGTCCCTGTGGTGCAGTGCCTGAAGAGGGCAGAAGACGACATCGAATCCCCTGGCAGGGAGTTAATGATGGTTGTTAGCCACCATGTGGGTGCTGGGAATTGAACTTGGATCCACTGCAAGAGAAGCCATTGCTTTTAACTGCTTTCAATTGTTTCTAACCATCTCTCCAGCTCCCATCTTAATTTTTTGAGTCAGGGTCTCTCACTGGCCTGGAACTTGACAAATAGGTCACCATACCAGATTTTCCCACAGGATCTGGGTGATTGAACTCAGGTCCTCGGGCTTACAAGGCAAGTGCTTTAAGACTGAGCAATCCCTCAGCCCTCCTATCATCTCTACGAGTATTAAGTGTATCACAAGGACCACATCTGCTTTGAAAGTGGCTGCCTGGCTCCGGGAAGGGCAGGGTTAGTGGTCCCAGTAGGAGAAGAAATGGTTCTTGAAGTCATCTCCTGTTTGTCTTTAAAATCATAGAAACAAGAACTAAGAAAGTCCCCAAGTAGACAATAGAAATCCAAATAGAAACACACTGTCTTGTTTTCATTTCCATGGCTTCTCATCCTTCCCACAATAACCTTTAATCTCTTGGCTACATATAAAGTTATTTTCTGAGTACCCTCTCCACCTTTGCCTGTTACTGGCGAGGCTTTTCTGCTCTCCACCTCTCCCTCCTCTTCCTCAGCAGAATTCACTTTGATTTTAAGGGGGGGGGGATTACTCTCACTTTGTTCAGATTAACTCCACTTTTCTTTGCCTAATTTACTTCTCTAAGAAAGATAGACTCTTATTAATAAAACTATAGCCATCAAATACTGCTCCTCTCAACGTATTACCCACCTTGATTTTAATCTCAGGGATTCTAAAACAGATTTGGAAACTGAAAAAATAAATAAGAAAAAAATAAAAGCAAGTATCATTCAATACCATTTCAGTGGTTTTTCAGCTGCATACTAAACTAATGTATAAATGCAGGGAAAGATGTAGCAAATGTTTAAGAAGGGAATGAATGAATGACCCAGGTGTGGTGGTGCACGCCTTTAATCCTGACACTTGGGAGACAGAGGCAGGTGGATCTCTGTGACTTCAAAGCCACTCTGGTCTACAAAGTAAGTTGAGGCCAGCTGGGAGTGTAGGGAGACCCTGTCTCAAAAAAGACCAAAAAATAATTAATAATTAATTAACTAATTAATTAACTGATTAATTTGAGAATGAATGGCCAAGGGTCACAAGGACACAATGGCTCTCATCATGACTCCTTACTGACATGCCTGGGACACCTCAGCTGGGAATCTGCCTGGGGAGCATATTCCAGCCCATTTTCAGAGTACATGATGAAAACTGTATCAGAGGATTTTCCTGAGATCTCATTAACAACCAGGTGTCAATGCACTGCGGGTCCTAATTTTCCAAAGAATCATTATTAAGGGTCTCAGGTTTTGCTCACTGAACTCAATTCCTAAAGTTCAGATCCGATGAACCAGAACTTAGCACAAGCTAGCTGGCCTCTCCAGTGCTCCCCAAGTGCTTCAAGTCTGTGTTGCCTGTGTGGGGGGTTAATGTCAGGGGCAGCAAAGGCCAATTTCAAATTCATTTTGTACTAAGTAGTGACAGTTTTCCATGGGGACCTGTCACGGTATTGTGTCTATCATTAGACAGACATTCAAAGACATGGTGGTTTGTCTGAGAGTCCTGTTTCTCTATGGCTGGAGCACTCCTTGTGATTGGGTCCCTCTGAGCATTATCATAGTTTTGAGAAACCCCTACTTGGTTCCCTAGCCTCTCTATTGCCGAACCTCCAACCCTGGACTCCCAATCCTTTCCAGTCTAGTTCAAAATATATCACCTTGACTCCAGCCCCCTGTTCCTCATTGCCAGGTGGGCCTTCCTGAGCCTTCATGTCATGGGTTTTCCAGTCCAAAGTGTAGCTTCATTCCTGTCATAAAGAGAGAGAGGAATACCAAGTGTGGTGGCCACAGCCCTTGGGAGGCAGAGGCAGGTGGCTCTCTGTGAGATGGAGGCCAGCCTGGTCCACATAGTGACTTCCAGGCAGGCTGGGACTAGGAAGACTTTGTACACACAAAAAAAAGGAAAAAACAAATCCCCTGGTCTACAGAGTGAGTTTCAGGCCAGCTGGGGCTACAGGGAGACCCTGTCTCAAAAAGACCAAAAAAAAAAAAAAAAAAGACAGAGAGGAGATAACACATCTGGGCCTGCTATGGGAAGGAGATAGCTTTGACTCTATGTAAAATGTTGGGTAGAAGAAGAGGGAACTTTACTATGGTAGCCCAGGAGACACAAACTGACATGCTCTGTGTTCCAATCAGAACACTGAAAGGCACGCTGGGTACCCTGGGGAGTGAGGGCGGCATAGGCTTCTTCCTCAGTGTGGAAGCTGAGCAGTCCTACTGGGCTGCTTGGAGTCCCATGCCTAAAGATTTTAAAAAACATCATCCCCTCTCCTTCCGCCACACTGACTCTTGCAAAGCTAAATATCCACACTTCTTCTGTTGCAGTTATTTCACTAGGTTGATGGTGGGGGGGGGGGCAGGGAATTCACAGGATAACTTTTTCAGAGTTATTACCTTCTGCATTTGGGGAGCAGGATTTCTCTGGTTATTTCCGCCCTTGCCCTGCACATCCTAGCATCCAACTGATTTGCCAGTCTCCTGTCTCACCCTGAGTGTCAAGGCAGAGACTACAGACGTGAGCCACCCCATCTGTGTCTTTACATGGTTTCCAGAGACCAAACTCAGGTCAGCAGAATTACAGTGCAAGCAACTGTACCTGACAAGCCATCTCAGCAGCCCCGCCTGCCCTTCTCACTCGATGGTTTCTCTTGGAAACCCCAAAGATCTACCTGGGATCATGAGCACGTGCCTTCCTTGTGTGGGGGTCCTGGGGAATCCATCTTAGGTCTTCAGGCTTCCAAGGCAAACAACTTTACTGAACTGTTTCTCCAGCCCAAGTTGATTCTTGAAGAGACCTGGATTTTACCCCATTAATGAGGACCAGGAGATTTTCCAGATTTTCCTGGCAAACAGAGTATTATGACATTTTTCTGGACCTCTGTTATCTCTGTTTGTGCCAGGATTTGTCCACCTCAGCCTTGTTGACATCTGAGTCCAGTCAGTTCTTTGTCTTGTCTTAAAGTACGTCTAGCAACATCCCCAGTGTCAGCTACCAGGTGCCAAGAACAAATTCTCTTCAAGTTGTGACAAGAGTAACAGCTCTGAGCATTGCCAAAGTCCCCTGGGGTCAAAACCATCCTGGGGTGGGAACTATCACTTCAGACTCAAAAAATAAAAAGAAAAGAAAAGAAAAGCAAGGTCTTGTTAGGCATAGAAAAGGCCATTCTATAAAATCAACCAATTGGAGAAAAGTATTCAACTGAGCTTATTATTTGTTTAAAAAAAAAAAAAAACTATTGTGGACCAGACAGGGTATGCTGAGTACTTCATCCAATTCTGAGTTAATCCTCAAGTATTATAATCCCCACAGGAAGACGCAGGACCAGAGGGTTTTGGAATCTACCAGGTACTAGAGTTTGGGACATCTCTTGACTCTAACTTTCTGTGATAGGACTTCCTACACTGCCCCATGTCTACCTTACATGCAAGCCTGCTTCTTTGTTCCTATAACTTATAGTTGTACATACAGACATGTCAATTGGGATCTGCAAGCAGGCAGGAGAGGAGCATGACTGAAAATCATACATGTGGAGCATATGTAGCTATAAATACAGGTGCTCTATTTTCTATGGACCTTGTAAAAAAACCATGAGGAGGCCGTTATTAATAACAATAAGATAAATAGTGGATCAAATGAACATTATTCACCAGGTGTCTTTGTGTACATGTGCTCACACATATGTAAAATACTTAGTCCAAACTATGGGGAGTTCTCACTAGAAAATTTTTTCCCCTTTTTACGTATGATATGTGGGTATGTATGTATTCATGTTCATGTGTGTGAGTGCAGGTGTACACATGCCACAGGACACATGTGGAGGAAAACCACAGGTGTCGGTACTTACCTTCTTTCTGCATCATTTGAGATAGGACCTCTTATTGTTTTGCAAGAACAAGAATAACAAGCTAGCTATCCAGCCGTGGAAACACTGGACTTACAGGTGTGCACTAATGCACCCAGCTTTTACACAGACTCTAGGCACCTAAACTAAGTATCGAAGGTGCTTTACCCACTGAGCCCCCCTCCCCATGCCAGCTAGGATGTTTTTAAGCAAAATTATATGCACAGTTGTGTAAGATCAATAAGTGTTTTCTCAAAGCCTGGTTCCTTAGCTCCCAAACAAAAATCACAGCAGAGGAAATGACACTGAACACATCACAGTGTTGAAAACACTAAGTAAAATCTTAGATTGTAAAGGTTTGAGGAAAAAAGTGCAGTCACATTTTCTCTCCTCTCAGAAAAGAAGACTTCAGAGAGAAGGATCTAAAGCTCTCTCTCAATAATGGAATCTTACTAATGTTTAAGAGGAATTCATGTTTGCTTTTTATTTCATGCAACTTTTACAGAAATCCTAATAACAGCAACAAAAAAAGTTTAGGGCTTGAAAGGTGCTTGTAGAGATCCACAACAATCCAACTTAAATGTGTGTTTCTGAGGTAAAACCAGGCCCTTTCATGAGCCCCTGCTTCATGTGGTAAGTGGTACTGATGCAAGACCTTTTCCAAACATCCTGCGTTTTTGTTGTCAAGACGAATGAAAGCTTATGAAAGGCAGCCGGGCGGGAGGAAGTCTGATGCACCATCTTTTTAAGAGCAAGCTTTCTCCTTTTTAAATGGATTTTATTCCTCTTTTGGCATTGGGAAATGTTTTGCTCACAAGAACTGTTGCACCATATTAGGCAATGTCTCTCCTCGCAGCTTGAAATGAATACGAGAGCGAGGTCCACACGTTTGATTCCCTTTAAAGACGTGTTTGATTGTGAGGCTCTGTACACCGCGTTTGATATCCTCCACCGACCGCATGACTGAACTAAGCTGAATTCCGCCTTCCAGGGCTTGGAGACAGCCTGCTGCTCCAGCAGCTTCTTGCCCAGAGGTTGAAGTTCTCTGAGTCAGCTTTGCCACCTAGTGGCCAATATAGGCTTTCCATTCACAGAGACTGTGATAGCTTCAGGGAAAGTTATTCAGGCTTTTGAATGCTGTAATGGATTATGGCAGAAAACAGACACTCTTGTCCAAAGCAGACCCAAAGCAAGCCCTGAAAATGATGTACACAGGATTCTAAAGGAGAGAAACACGACACAGTCTTTTAAAAATCTTGACTGCAGGTTGGACAGATGGCTCAGTGGTTAAGATTACTTACTGCTCTTGCAGAGGACACAGGTCTGATGACCAGCAACCACATGGCACTGGGAACCACCTGTAACTCCAGTTCCAGGAAATATGACTCTGTCTTTTGCCCTCCACAGACACCGCATGGAGGTGGTACACTTACATAGGTGCAGGCAAAACGCTCAGACGCATAAAATAAAATCATGGTTGTATTTGGGGCTTCCCCTTGCCATCACAGGAAAAATAATAATTAATAGAAGTGGAATTAATTTGGACTACCAGGGAGGAAAAGTAACTTAGACTTGTCTATTACCCCAAGAGGTTTAAGAATTGAGAGATTTGGATCATTTTCTCAGAATGACTATTCCAAGACGGCCTAGTCATCTCGGGTTTTCCTCCTTATAATTTATCCTAACCAAAGAGCCTTGCACAAACAGTCTCTAAACACTTCCACAATGATTTTGACATTTTATGTTTATTTTCAACTTAAAACTCTTATATTTGTATTTTTCTCATTTATAACACCATAAAACTGTATTCCATAATTTATAAGGGGGCAAATTTACCATAACTATCTTACCTTTTCCTCTAACCTAATTATGCTCAAGTTATTTTTTTTTCTGTGTTTTCTATTTCACACTTTTTGTGGTGCCTGGAACTGAATCTAAAGCCCTGTGCATGCTGTTCTCTCCCTGAGCTCTGTAGCTCCAGCCCTATTCTTTTCTTTCAAATATAAATAAAGAATGTTAAAATGCCCACTTCATTGGCTTTCAAGTATTGTTTGCCATGAAGCATATTGTGTATGCTGTATATTGTACATGTGTATAACAATGATTATTACACTTGTTGTCATTATCTCCCATGAATTCCAGTATATCCTACTCAATTGTTCTTTTGAGAAAAATTACACTAGTGGAATAGCGCAGCAGATAACCGTGCCCATCTCAAGCCTGAGTTCAATTTCCTGGACCCATATGGTCTAAGATGAGAACCTGGCTCCCCAATTGTCCTCTGACCTCCACATCCACACTGCAGATATACATCACACCCAAAAATAGATAATTAAATGTCATTAAAATTTTTTAACAAATTTCATTGTGCAGAGTTGAAATTTACAACATGATATTATAAAATACATGAAGAAAGCAGAATGGTGGTTGTGGTGACAGATTTACATATCTGTTATCACACACCATTATCTGCATTTGCTAAGAACAGCTAAAATCCACTCATTTAACAAAATTTTAATACAGTTTAATTAACTATATTCTTCAAATTGTGCATTAGCTCTCTAAACTTGTGAAGAGCATCTACTTGCTACTGTGACAAAACAGCTTAATAAGACCCTTTAGTTGGGACTGGAGAGATGGCTCAATGGTGAAGAGCACTGGCTGCTCTTGAAGAGGACTCAGGTTCAATTCTTTTTTTTTTTTTTTTTTTTGCTCTTTTCGAGACAGGGTCTCCCGGTAGCCCCAGCTGTTCTGAAACTCACTCTGTAGACCAGGCTGGCTTTGAACTCACAAAGATCCACCTGCCTCTGCCTCCCAAGTGCTAGGATTAAAGGTGTGTGCCACCATGCCCAGCCCAGGTTCAATTCTTAACCCCTAATCGTTGACTAATGACCATCTGTAACTCCAGTTCCAGGAGAATCTGCTGCCCTCTTCTGACCTCAGTGGGCACTTGCACACATGCAGGCAATATACACATACACATACAATAAAAATAATAAACAAAATATTTTTAATAACCTTTAGCTGCAGATGACCAAAGATTTCCTCCAACAGCACAGGCAACAAAGGCAATGTTTTTGGTTCATGTCACCAAGGTCAAAGAGGTCATACTGATAAAGAAGTACTCCATTTAGTTGTCAAATTTATTTGTTGTCTCTTTATTTGGGGGCAGGGAGACGGGGTCTCCCTATAGCCCCAGCTAGCCTGGAACTCACCCTGTAGAACAGGCTGGCCTTGAACTCACAGAGATCTACCTGCCTCTGCCTTCTGAGTGCTAGGATTAAAGGCATGCTCCACCACACCTGGCTTAAATACAGTCCTTAGCTGCCATATGGGTTCTGGGAATCGAACCTGGGTCCTCTGCAAGAGCAGTCGGCACTCTTAACCGCTGAGCCATCTCTCCAGCCCCGCAAAGGACTCATTCTCACACTGTCTCTGTTGCTCAGGATTCCATCCTATCTTGCTCCTTCCTCCCTCTTTCCTCTGCCTGATCCTGAGTCTCAGATGTTTCACACAGCTACAGAGATGGTGACCAGCACCCAGCAATCCCAAAGAGGATAGAATTTCTCTATTTTCCCAGCATCCACATCAGTCCCTCAAACTGGCCCCTCGTATTTGGATCAGCTTTGAGTCCATTACCTTGGTCAAGGACTCAGGGCTGGCAAATGCCTATCCCAAAACATGCTGCATGAGTATCGGGCTAACTCCAATGGAATAGCTGAAAGAATGACAAATAACAGATACCCACTATGACAACATTAACAAGGAAAAAAAAAAAAAAGATGAGAGAAGACAGATGTATGAAGCCTTGGGATTATTTGATACTGTATTTATTTGTAATTAAATCAGCCTACCAATCATAAGACAAATTACCAAGGGACCAAAACATGATCCTCTCAGAGGGGACAAGAGGGCAGAGAGGTGGACAGTGATGAAGGGAGAGGGATCTTTATCATTGCTTAGATGTCTATATGTGATGCAGAGTGGGGCTGAGGTAACAGTAGACTGTAAACAGGGGTGTAAGGTAACCCCCCAGCGGAAATGAAACTTAGTTACTATGTTCAAGATTCTTAATGAACCAGCCCCTGGGGACATAAGGGCTCTTCAGAAAGTATGAAAGGAATGAGTTTACTAGCAAATGTTAGAAGGAAGGAACCAATGCATTATGTGTTTCTATAATATTTCAAAGAGACCACGGTGAAGCTAAGGATTTGGCTCAGTGGGTAGAGTGCCTGCCTAGCATGCAGGAAGGCCTGGGTAAGAGTCAAACTCCTGCACCATTTGCACTGGGGTGGTGGTACATGCCTTTAATCCCAGCACCCCAGAGTTGGAGGCAGGAAGATCAGAAGTTCAAACCCATCCTTGGCCACATAGCAAATCAAAGTAAAAGGCAGTCTGGGCAATCTAAGGCCCCGTTTTATAATACATAATAAAAATAAGAGGCAGAATTATGTGGAATGATTGGCAGCTCGTTCTTTCTTTCTTACTTTGGGTTGTCTGGGCCCATTCCAGTGAAGCTTAAGCAGCTGCTGTCCCCCTTCAGGTTGCTAATGTCTGGAACCACAGGTGTCTGAATGTCCAGATGGATAAAATGCAAATGAATCACACCCATTTATCAAGTCCGATGGTGATTACATTGTGTTGAATAATTGCCGGGTAAACAACTGATCTTTTGCCCCTGTGAAAATAAGAGAAGTAATTAAATCAGAGAAATAAGGATGCCGTTTGCTTGATAGCAGCATTCCAAATGGAAGGCGCAGAGGCGTGTGGGGGACAGAGCTCACTGCAGATCCCCGAGATGCCGGAACCAACCAACCCCAACATACCCTTCATAATTAAATCTTCACCCTTCCAATAAGAGAATGAATTCGATCATGTGAATGCTCTGAAATCCAGCATCTCATAACACACCTCCCACGACTTAAATGTAATGTGGCGACGCAGAGGCTCATGGGTGCAAGCTTATACTCCCAGCACCAGGGAGGCTGGGGCAGATGGCCACAGGTTCAAGGGATAAATAGTGAATTCCAGGACTGTTTGGGCTACAGATTGAGGCCTTACCTCAAAAACACATAGACATGAATGTAGAAAAGAGATTCATGGGGAAGAAAGATTAATGGACGGGTGGGATGGTGTGCCAGAGTGGACGGGGATGACAGGAATCCATATGCATTGTAGTCATGCATGTAATTGTCAAAGAACAAATTTAATTTTAAAATATGTGTATGTGAAACAAAAAGTAAACTATCCAGAGAACATACCGGACAAGGGCAAGCATCTCTCCTAATGGCATCTGTTCTCTTTTTTCCCCTCACAGACTATGTCAGAGAGCCACAATGAGCTTGCACGGTAGCAGCACAAACTCGCCTTTGTTTCCCAACATCAGCTCCTCGTGGACACACAGCTCGTCAGAGGCAGGGCTGCCCCCAGGGACCATCACTCATTTCGGCAGCTACAACATTTCACGAGCAGCTGGGAATTTCTCCTCAAATGACACCTCCAGTGACCCTCTGGGGGGTCACACCATCTGGCAAGTGGTCTTCATCGCACTCTTAACGGGCTTCCTGGCCCTAGTGACCATCATTGGCAACATCCTGGTCATTGTGGCGTTCAAGGTCAACAAACAGCTGAAGACAGTCAACAACTACTTCCTCCTAAGCCTGGCCTGTGCAGATCTGATCATCGGGGTCATTTCGATGAACCTGTTCACTACCTACATCATTATGAACAGATGGGCCCTGGGGAACTTGGCCTGCGACCTCTGGCTTTCCATTGACTATGTGGCCAGCAACGCCTCTGTCATGAACTTGCTGGTCATCAGCTTTGACAGGTACTTTTCCATCACCAGGCCACTCACATACCGAGCCAAACGAACAACCAAAAGAGCCGGTGTGATGATTGGTCTGGCGTGGGTCATCTCCTTCGTCCTATGGGCTCCTGCCATCTTGTTCTGGCAGTACTTTGTAGGGAAGAGAACTGTGCCCCCAGGAGAGTGCTTCATTCAGTTTCTCAGCGAGCCAACCATCACCTTCGGCACGGCCATTGCTGCCTTTTATATGCCCGTCACCATCATGACTATTTTATACTGGAGGATCTATAAGGAAACTGAAAAGCGTACCAAAGAGCTGGCTGGGCTACAGGCCTCTGGGACTGACGCAGAGGCAGAAAACTTTGTCCATCCCACGGGCAGCTCTCGAAGCTGCAGCAGCTATGAACTTCAACAGCAAAGCCTGAAACGCTCATCCAGGAGAAAGTACGGTCGCTGCCACTTCTGGTTTGCCACCAAGAGCTGGAAGCCCAGTGCCGAGCAAATGGACCAAGATCACAGCAGCAGCGACAGCTGGAACAACAACGACGCTGCTGCGTCCCTGGAAAACTCCGCCTCCTCTGATGAGGAAGACATTGGCTCAGAGACCAGAGCCATCTACTCTATTGTGCTCAAGCTTCCAGGGCATAACATCCTCAACTCTACCACGCTACCCTCCACAGACAACCTGCAGGTGCCCGACGAGGAGCTGGGGACTGTGGATGGGCAGAGGAATGCCAATAAGCTGCAGGCCCAGAAGGGCATGAGCGATGGCGACAACTGTCAGAAGGGCTTCTCCAAGCTTCCCATCCAGTTAGAGTCCGCCGTGGACACAGCCAAGACTTCCGACACCAATTCGTCAGTGGACAAGACCACGGCCACTCTACCTCTGTCCTGCAAGGAAGCCACGCTGGCCAAGAGGTTTGCTCTGAAAACCAGAAGTCAGATCACCAAGCGTAAGAGGATGTCCCTCATCAAGGAGAAAAAGGCTGCCCAGACCCTCAGCGCCATCTTGCTGGCCTTCATCATCACATGGACCCCCTACAACATCATGGTCCTGGTGAACACCTTCTGTGACAGCTGTATACCCAAAACCTATTGGAATCTGGGCTACTGGCTGTGCTATATCAACAGCACCGTGAACCCTGTGTGCTACGCCCTGTGCAACAAAACATTCAGAACCACATTCAAGATGCTTCTCTTATGCCAGTGTGACAAGACGAAGAGACGCAAACAGCAGTACCAGCAAAGACAGTCGGTCATTTTCCACAAGCGAGTCCCAGAGCAGGCCTTGTAGAAAGAGGGTTTATCAATAGCAGTGACTACACACACACACACATCAGCCCACACAGCCTAGCAGGAGTCAGGTGAGGGTGGGAGGCAATTCCTGGTGGTGATAAAAAAACAAAAGTTTTATCACTCAGACAGGAGAGAAGCTGCCTGTTTACTGATCCATTGAATAAACCAATTTTAATATAAAAAGTCAAATGTCAGTTCAGAAAAAAAAAAGCAACTGCTGAATATAAAGAAATTTATTCTGAAATAAGACTTTTAAAATGTTTTTTCTTAAAGAAGAAAAAAATATTGCCGCACAGCAATTACACTCTGAAATTGATTTGCCTGGGTCTTTTAATTCCCATTAGTTCTGGAATCACAGATGAGCCTCACTGAGCAGATTGCTTCCTTTAACAGAGGACCCCAAAGTATGGATCTAGTCCCCACATGGAACACAGCAAGCTTGGGGATCTGTGGTTCTGAAATTATTTCCTATGTTGCAAAGCTGATACTTCTTGTCCCAATAGAGCTTCCGTCCTCTCTTCAGTGTGCTGTTAAACTCTATTTGTGGATCTGATTCTTGGTTCTTGCAAAGTACTGTTTTGTGCAGTTCAAGTTTTGTACAAATAAAATTGCATAAGTATACATATATATATATATATATATATATATATATATATATATGAGTTCTGCACGCACACACATAGTGTATATAATATAAGGGGAAACACTGAACTGTCCAATTGTTCTTGCAACATATGCTTTCAGTACTCTGGTAACTGAAATTCTCTAGGATCCTAATACAATATAAAAGTGAATTGAGCCCAGTTTAGTGTTTTGTTTTGTTTTGTGTTTGCCACTGGGGCTGTTTTCCACAAACCACCCTGAAGAATACTATCCAGCACAAAGCAGCCAGGCCTTCACAGCAGGTCTGTGCCAAGTGAACAGTCTCCAGGGTCAGTAGGCACCATGTCTTGACCAGACTCTGAAGGCATACAACTCCTTTGTGGTAGCTCCATTGACAGCTAAACCAAAGCCCCTCTGAGCATATATACACATTTGAATTTAGTCATCCAATATGAATCTTTCAAAACAAAATTTCTGCTATCTAAACTTCTTGAAACTTGATCCTAGAATTATCTTTGAATGTCACACACAGCAATATACATATATATATATATATATATGTATATATGTATGTATGCATGTATATGGTAGAGGGAAAAAATATTGTACCAGAGGCTGACAGAAAGTGTTGTACTTAGTTTCTTGCTACTCAGCACCTCCTAAAAGAAAGGAGGGCTTACCTCCTGTTGTTTAGCAGAGGCCGGGGGCTTTCTGGCCTTCAGGCAGGAATAGTAGGAGTGTCTAGGAAGACAAGTGTCCTCTGAAGAGAAAATGGCACTTAAGAAAGTATACCTTCAAATTGATTTCCTTTACATTGTGAAAAAAATGAATTTTACATTATCCTTGGAATTTGCCCAAGTGCACCGTGTCTGCTCGGGGGAGGCTGTGCTGCTAACACTGTTATTGTTGCTGCTGTATTGTTGGGGTTACTTCCTTTCTTTTTGCTGGGACTGTGTGGGGAGTGGGGGGTGGGGCGGGGCGGGAGGGCTGTGGAGAACCCTTCCCTTGTGTGGGGCATCCATCCGTGTTGTGAACCCAGAGCTGGGGCCAAAGCTGCTTTTGTATTCCATGTGAGGTGGTGTTTACAGCCAACGTTGACAACAGTGGATGTGCGTGCTCTCGTGGTGTGCCTGTGCCTGAACTATTTAATGTCGTGTCATGTTTATATGAAGAATATTTATGCATACTTCACCAAGTGTTTATTTAATGTTGATAAATAAGACTTCTTTAGCCATGGTGTCCTTTGAAAGTGATTCTTTAAGGTCCACCTGAGCCATGACTAATGTCTGCTCAGCTTTTTCATGTGGCTAAGAAGAATAAACTGTCACCTCATTGCCACCCACGAGCATCTAACTCTTTCCAGGTAAATAAAAAGTCACCTATCACTTCAACACAAATGTTTAAAACCACTCTTTAGTTAAACTTGACAGGACTTAACAAAGCAAGACTCCTCTCCTCCTCCACTGTATTTAAAATCATATTGCAAGGAAAATATAGCAAATCAGTATTGGTATTGGTAATGATTTCTTTTTTTTTTTTTTTTTTTTTTACTTTTGGCCCTCATTCAACCAAAGAACAAGAAAAATCAGAGACTATTTTCTAATGTGTATAGCAATCTGCAAAATGTCATGTTCTCCACCTGTGAAATGTCTGGTAAGCAATCGCATCTATATTTTATTACTCAAGTTGGCCTGGCACTAATAAATACATGAATGTTTATCCAAGTCTCCCTGTACATCAGTAATTCCAATCTTTTTGGAAACTTCCATCCTGCCTCTTCTCCTTTATGAAGAGCTCTTCCTTGTATCAAAAAATAATAATAATTAAAATTAAAGCAGAGCAACCCTAACCTTAACATAATAACTTCAACAGTGAGTTAGTATTCTACCTAAACATAATCATCCCTGGGCCCTTGTCCTTCTAAGGTGCCAACAATTTCAAAAAAGCAAGACTGTAACCTCCTTGTCAAGTACTGGGTTTATTCTAGGCCTGTGCTTAAGCTTCTTGGGGGCAAAAGCTGCTTCTAGTTACTGTTGGCTGACTGTTTATAGAAAGATGTGTCCAACACTTGGGTCATTTTCAAAGAGGGAAAACAGACAAAACAGAATCATTTAAACACTAAGAATTTAGAAGTTTAATTGAAATGCAGGTGTGTGTTTATAGCCGAATGTGAGTTACATGGGCATTTCTTAAAAGGATGTGTACGACAGCAGATTCTCAGCAGGCACATGTCAAGATGTCTTTATCCCCAGCTTTGGGATAGAATTTCATCCCATGTGAATGAAGCTTGCAGAGATGTCAGGATTATCTCCTTTCATTGAAAGAGGAAAATAATCAGGCCTTTAAAAAGCCACATATGGAGACAGAGAGGGTCTCCTTCTTTTCTCTCTCTCTCTCTCTCTCTCTCTCTCTCTCTCTCTCTCTCTCTCTCTCTCTCCTCTCTCCCATCTCTCTCTTCCTTTCTTTTGTCTCTTTTTTCTATCTCTATTCTCTATCTCTAACTTTCTCTGTCTCTTCCTGTCTCATTCTCTGTATCTCTTTCTATGTTTCTCTCTCAAAGTCTTTGCTCACTCACTCTATACAGAGAGAGAGAGAGAGAGAGAGAGAGAGAGAGAGAGAGAGAGAGAGGAGAGGAGAGGAGAGGCCTTATCTATCCCCTGGCTTCATCTCTCTTACCTATCTCTGTTCTTGCTCCCTCTTATCTTGACTCCCCTTTGTCTCCAAGCCAAGCCTGGACTTTCTGCACAGGTTCCATTCTTTAGTGACTCCTTAATATACAGCACACATCTAGACTCTAAGAACAAGAAAACAAACAGAACCAGAAGCAATGGACATGGCTGTGGCTACAGATCTAGAAGCCACATCTAATTCCTCTCCCAAATTCTCCCAAAATAGAGTGGGCAGGCCTCACTGCTCTGCAAAGGGGGCTGATGTTCTTCACAGCAGGCGAGGGAGGGGAGCATCAAAGTGGCTGCTGAACCTTGCCTCAGAAAAGGAAATAGAATTTCAAGGCTCCAAACCAATAGCAAAAACTGGCGCACCACCACCTCCGATGGAGGAGGAAGTCTGAGATCACCTAAGCAGCTCTTAACCTCCCTGAGTGGAGACCCTGGGTTCAGTTGGTAGACTCCTTGTTCCCCAACACTGCATTATCCAAGTGCGGTATTGCATGCCTGTAAGCCCAGCACTCAGTACATGGAAGCAAGAAGATCAGCTATTTAAGATCGTCTTCAAGAGGAAGAATTTGAGCCCAGCCTGGAATACATGAGACTGTTTCAAGAAGAAGAAGGGGGAAAAAGAAAACGGTGGGAACATATCATTGAGAGATTACAGGATTGAGCCACGTCCTTCTGAGGACTAGTGAAAGAAACTCAGTTTAGTCAGAGGAGCAGTGGATTGTGGGTAAAGAGCCCTGAGTTTGATCACATGTCCTTAGACACGCATAACAATTAACACAAACTCTCTGGAGTCCCTCCCCATGCTTAAACTAATATTTCTTCCTCACGTTTTGATGGCAAACAGGTCAAACTTAACAGTGGCGTGAACAACTGCCAAGAGGGACACATTTGATGAACAATTGAAAGTCCCAGATTCCATATGCCCACATGGTTATTTGCTTCGATATTTCAACACAACAGGATCTAATGCACTGTATTAGTTACTTTTCCCTTGCTATGATAAAACACTGTGACCAGGAGAACTTATAAATAGGTTATCAGGCTTGGCACAAGTGCCCTTACCCACTGAGCCATCTCCATGGCCCAGAACCTAATCAACTAGGAATTCTGTTGTTTCAAACACCATTCTCATGAAGCCCATTCAGTGGAGCTCAGCCAGCCTCAGAGACTGTGGATAGCTGGAGTGAGTTTAGGTTTTACTGTGGGATTTCTCAAATCAAGACTGAAATTGTGTACAATGCTCAAAAGAATTCTTTTTTAAAGTTGAAGTTGCAGCTAGAGAGATGGCTCACCAGTCAAGAGCACTAACTATTCTTGCAAAAGAAAAGAATTCCAATCCCAGCAGCAACATGGCAACTAACAATCATGCCTAATTCCAAGTCTAGGGAACCAGCACCCTCTTCTGTCCTCTCCAGACACTGCCTGACACAGGTGCACTTACATACCCACAGGAATAACACTCATACATATAATTTTTTTAATTAAAATTTTGGTCCTGGAGAGATGGCTCAGCAGTTGAGAGCACTGGCTGCTCTTGCAGAGGACCCAAGTTCATTCCCAGCACCTACATGGCAGGTAACAATGGTCCATAAGTTCCAGGGGATCTGACTCCCTCTTCTGACCTCTGTGGTTATTGAATGACACAGGTGCACCCACCTACATGCAAGCAATACATTCATACACATAAAATAAAAATAATAATTTTTTAATTTTTTTTAAGTTGAAGTTATGAGGACTGGAGAGATGGCCCAGCAGTTAAAAGCACTGGCTGCTCTAGCAGAAGACCCACGTTCAGTTCCCAGTACCTGCATGGCAGCCAACACCTTAACTCAATACTGAAGTCCAGTTCCAGGGGATCTGACACCCTTTTTGGCCTCCCAAGGCACTGCACACATGTGGTACACTTATATACATGCAGGAAAAACACTCATACACATAAATAAAAAAAACTTTTGGAAAAGAAGTTTTAGTTACCCTTTCTTCAACCTAAATTGGATGGTTCTGTCACTTCCCCTGAAAGAATCTTTTTTCTATAGTGCAGTGTGAAGCAGATATGCTTAAACAGCATCCATCCTAGCCAATAACAGCTTCAAAGGCAACTTTACTGTTTCCCTTCCAAGGACTCAAGCCACACCCCCTTCCTTTGTGTTGATAGCTCACAGTATTCAGTCTCCGGGAATGTGGAGGATGGTTCAATGAGTACAAGCACCAGAACCTTAGCGCGCATGGTAGGCTTTGTAATCCTAGTGCTGGGGGGTGGAGGGGAGAGAGGGACAGGGTGGGGAGAGGAGGGAGGGGGAAGGGGCCAGGACACGACCAGACCACACAAGATCAATTCCTGGGGCTTACTGGTCAAGCTAATGGTTAACCTCCAGGCCATTGAGAAAGCCCATCTGAAACAAGGTGGACGGAGTTCCTGAGGCTGACCCTTCAGATTGTCCTCCAGCCTCCAAAGGCATGCACACACCCATGAACATCCGCACACATGTAAAATAAATAAACGGGGCTGCAGAGATGGCTCAGTGAGTGAAGGCACTTACTTGCCACCAAGCCCAAAGGCCTGAGTTTGATCCCCAGAACCCATAGGGTAGAAGGTGCTGACCAACTACAAAAGACTGTCCTCCAGTCTCCACGCATGCACACATGCACACACAAAACCAAACAAATACATAAATAATTGAATAAATAAAGGAAATCAATAAATATTTAGCCTCTAGAAAGGTGAATACTGTGTGAGTAAATATTCCAGAATTAAGAGACAGATTCTGAGGATAGCAACATACTGCTCCTTACAACTGGAGAATTCCATATTCTTTTTCTGGCTTGAGTTCTAGTGGCTGAAACAGAAGGCTCCTGTTAGCATAATGAAATGCATAATGAGGGCCAAGTTCATAAAATGGCTGTGCTCAACATAAGTGGGTAGCAGCTCGCATTTAGGCTGATGGGCTCTGAAGTGAGCAACTGTGAGCCCTGTGCGGAGGACGTACTTCGTCAGCAGTGCAGTGCTTTGGCTATGCAGAAGTAACTTCGGAATGCATTGGTATGGCAATAAACCTATTCTAACAGAACTCTCAATCAGCCCAGGGTTCTGATGCTGCTGTTCTTGGTGGAGGTGGGGACACCCAACTATTCACCTACAAATCCAGAGAGGCTCACACCTCATAGTATTAGACCCTCACATAAATAAAAATGCAAAAGGTAGCTATTCTGCCAATTTGGAGCCTTTCAAAGAAATATTAGTAAAACTTCCCTCATACAAATTACAATCCAGGAAGCCTAGCTTCAACCAAAGATGACCTCCAGTATATGAAAGTTTACTATTGGAATTTTTTTCTTAAGGTCCAAAATACATGGTAGTTGTCCATTGGACATCCCTGAATTTTGTCAGTTCATTGGTCACAAAGTAAAATGGATCTGGTATGTCTTTATTTAAGATGTGGTAGGCACAGATCAGCTAAAGAATACACATCCAATAATTACCCTTATTAATTAATATAACAAATATTTAACAAAATGATATATACACATTCATGTCCCCTGCTGATGGAGGAGTTGAGTTATATTTCTGATAAAGAAAAAGTAGTTGTAAATATAGTGCCTAGGTAATTAAATATCATTGAAGATGGAGGAGAGATACAGGAAGCAGTGAATATGGTACTTGTTGGCCAGGGGTCTCTAGAGGAGAAGAGATGGCAGGATGAAGATATGTATTAAAAGAGTCTATTAATCAGCTTACTTCAAAATCATAACAACATCTGAATCACACCCAAGAGACTATGAGCCTGGTAGTTGCTAGGTCCCTGAGGCTGGGTGGGGGCCTCAACAGCTGGAGTAGTCCCCCACTGACTGTCTTGAACTGGAGAGGCAGAAACCCCATGGTTGCCCAGTCCACAGAGCTGGGTGCCTCAGCGGTCCCACTCAATACTCACCAAGAACTCAGGGGTCCCTGAAGAGCTGATGGTCCTCACTGAGTGAGAGAAGCCTGGAAACCCTGGTTGGCTGGCTTCCAGGACAGCAAAGGAATTGGCAGATTCTGTCTAAGCAGCAACTCAACGAGGAAAGGCAAGGCCAGTCTAGGAATAATCTTCCTTCTGCCACACCCCACTTTTTCTGGGTGGCTTCCAGAAGGTGCCGCCCACATTTGGGGTGGGTCTCCATGTACCAAAGTAATCTGAGCAGTTCTTCAGTTCAGGCTCCCTCTTCCGGTGATTCTAATTTGTGGCAAGTTGTCATTAAAACTAACCATCACCCAGTCCTAAAGAGGAGGTGGGGGTATTAAAAAACAATTCTATTTTATCTCTAGAACTCTAAAATATTTTTTCAGGGTAGTGGGCGAAAAGAAATTCCACTCCTAAGAGAAAAACCAAGAGGACTTCGAGAGTCCATGCATAAGAGTGTTCTGTTTGTGCAAGTGGAAGTTCTTCAGGGTAACAGAAGACTCCCTTGTGTGTCATTTTACTCATCATGGTGAACCTGCTCTGTGAGTGTAAACAATCCCCCTCACTCACATCCATGATGTTTCCAATCTGTGAGCATCTTCAGACTCCTGTGCACAAGACCACACACAAGCTTGGAACTTGGTAAAGGACACATTTGAGCAGAATAGGAGCTTTAACTCTCACAGGTAAACGTTAGGATTAGAAGTTGAAAGAGTCCAGGTAGGAAAGAAGAGCAACCAACCTCATAGAATACATATCGGCCTTTATTAGTCAGTGATGAGTGACAACCAACCTCATAGAATACATATCTGCCTTTATTAGTCAGTGACGGGTGACAACCAACCTCATAGAATATGTATCTGCCTTTATTAGTCAGTGACAGGTGACAACCAACCTCATAGAACACATATCAGCCTTTATTAGTCAGTGATGGGGGACAACCAACCTCATAGAATACGTATCGGCCTTTATTAGTCAGTGACGGGTGACAACCAACCTCATAGAATACGTATCTGCCTTTATTAGTCAGTGACGGGTGACAACCAACCTCATAGAATGCATATCGGCCTTTATTAGTCAGTGACGGGTGACAACCAACCTCATAGAATGCATATCTGCCTTTATTAGTCAGTGATGGGGGACAACCAAACTCATAGAATACATATCGGCCTTTATTAGTCAGTGATGGGGGACAACCAACCTCATAGAATACATATCGGCCTTTATTAGTCAGTGATGGGGGACAACCAACCTCATAGAATACATATCGGCCTTTATTAGTCAGTGATGGGGGACAACCAACCTCATAGAATACATATCGGCCTTTATTAGTCAGTGATGGGGGACAACCAACCTCATAGAATACATATCGGCCTTTATTAGTCAGTGATGGGGGACAACCAACCTCATAGAATACATATCGCCTTTATTAGTCAGTGAAGGTGACAACCAACCTCATAGAATACATATCGGCCTTTATTAGTCAGTGATGGGACACCAGTAGAGGTAACAGAATGAAACCAACCAAACATGCTTATATCAGTGATGAGTGAACCAACAATCATATTGGCCTTTATTAGTCAGTATGGGGGACAACCAACCTCATAGAATATATATCGGCCTTTATTAGTCAGTAATGGGGGAAACCAACCTCATAGAATACATATCGGCCTTTAATAGCCACCATGTGAATGCTGGCAAATAGGAACCGGTTCCTCTGCGAAAGCAGAAGGCCCTTAACCACTGAGCCATTGCTCCCGCCCCTGATCCCTTGTTTCCGCTTGGTAGGAAACCAAGTTTGGTGTGGATAGAAAAGAAATCACACTCTCATCCACCTGTGCCCCTTTTCTAACACATAGGGAACACACCTGCAGGAGGAGGGGGCGTGGTAGCATGTAAGGGCTGCCACGATTGGGGTGAATGGTAACTACAGCAATGTAGTCTGGACACTCATTGATCAACTTGATTAAAAAACAACCTGTCACCCCCCACTGGATGGTGACGGGTGTAGGTGTTTGGGCACAACAGCCTCAGATAGGTTTGATGACGGATGCTTGTACTCATGGATTATCACTTATAGCTAAAAATGAAAAAAAAAAAAAACTGAGAGAAAGATGCAGGACAGTTATGGCAGAATGCATGATCTGGGATGGGGTGGGGGTGGGGGGGAGGGAAAGGGAAGTAAGCCTGAACTGAATTGGAAAAAATGTATGAAATGCACAAAGCATCAATAAAAACTAATAAAAAAAAAAAAGAAAAAGAAAAAAGAAAAGAAATCACAAGGAAAAAGGCTTCCAAGTAGGTGCATTTCCCACTGGCTGCCAGCAGGGGGCCTTGGGGATACGTGTCTGAAACAGACATGCTCGCGTTTCTAATGCACGAGGCTGTCCAGGGAAGCCACCATTCAAAAGGAGACTGGCCCTGAGGGCAAAGACATCTGTCATGTTTGCATCCAAAATTGTGCCCCTGACAACACCAAACACACTGAATTTTGCCTTTCCTCCTGCATTGTTGGTCCTAAGACGGGGTCACGTGTCGTCCAGGCTGACCTTGAGCTCTGTACTCAGCTAAAGATGACCTGCTACTCCTTTTTTTTTTTTTTTTTTTTTTTTGTTTTTGAGTTAGGGTCTCCCTGTAGCTCTGGCTGTCCTGGAAATCGCTCTGTAGACCAGGCTAGCCTTGAACGCACAGGGATCCGCCTCCCTCTGACTCCCGAGTGCTAGGATTAAAGGCGTGCGCCACCACGCCTGGCTACGACCTGCTACTCAATCTCCCGGTCTCTACCTCCCACGGCCTGGGATTACAGTAGTGAGCCACACCACACCCAGCCAATCTTAACTTTATGGCCAACACTTCTTCAGGAGTGTCACAATCATTTCCATCCTTTATCCTGAAGACAAGTCAGTTGTCTGGGCAGTAAGACAATGCCTGCAAGTGTGTGGTGACTATTATCTCCTAGTGCCATAGTGAACAAATGATTAAACTAAGTCCGCTTTGATGTCATTTAAATGCAAGGTTTGTTATTTACTTCTCCATTGCTGTGATAAACACCAAGGCAGCTTTTTATAGGGCTGACAGCTCCACATGGATACAAGCCCATAAGGCAGGGAGGCATGGCAGGGAATAACCAGAGCAGAAAGTTGAGGGCTCACATCTTCAAGCAGGCACAGGAAGCAGAGACAGAAACTGGAAATCGGGAAGGCTATGAACTCTCAAAGCAGGCCCCCACGAAGGACGTGTTTCCTCCAGCACGACCACACCTCCTAAAGGTTCCAGGACCCTCCCCAAATTGCACCACCAAATGTGGACCAAAAGTTCAAATAAGTGGAGCCTATGAAGACAGGGTCTTAACTGTGTATTCCAGGCTGGCTCCACCTCACAGTGCTTCTGACTCGGCCTCTCAAGTCCTGGGGTTTCACTGATTTTAAGATTACTACAAAGGTGACTGCAAACTGACGTTTCCGTAAGAATCATAAAGACACGACGGTTTTTAAATGGCATTCTGGGGGCTGGAGAGATAGCCTAGCGGTTAAGAGCACTGACGCTCTTGCAGAGGACCCGGGTTTGATCCCCAGCACCCACATGGCGGCTAAGAACCGTTTATAACTCCAATTCCAGGAGAACTCCAGTTCCAGGGGAATCCGAGACCCTCTTCTGACCTCCGCGGCATTGCACGACACGGGTGCACAGACCTGCATGCAGACAATACATTCATACACATACAAAAATAAATAAATAAATAAATAAATAAATAAATAAATAAATAAATAAATAAATAAATAACAAATGGCATTCTGGGACTGGAGAGATGGCCTAGCGGTTAAGAGCGCCAACTGCTCTTGCAGAGGACCCGGGTTCGATCCCCAGCACCCACGTGGCAGCTAAGAACTGTCTGCAACTCCAATTCCAGGAGAACTCCAGTTCCAGGGGAATCCAACAACCTCTTCCTCCGAGGCATTGCACAACACGGGTGCACAGACCTGCATGCAGACAGTACATATTTTATTTATTTATAAATAAATAAATAAAATAAATTTTTAAAATGGCATTCTTAGTTCTTGGCTATTTGGCTAGACCATAGTCTGAAAGACACCTGCTATACCTCTCATCTGGACAACTTCCAAATTCATCTGTCAAGTAATAAATCATAAATATCTCTCTCTCTCCCTTCCTCCCTCCCTCCCACTTTTAAATCGTCATCCTCAGTTTATAACGTGGACACGTCTTCACTAGAATATCCAGATGGCCCCTCAGGCTTGCTGTCTCTTTAATATAATTACCATTTAAAGATCCATCCAATTAGCCATAAAGAGAAATATTTCATTTCTACCTTATGATTGTAGAACTCACACTGAGGCTGAAGCAAGTCTCTCCTACTTTATCCAAGTCTTTCTTTATTTGTTAAACGCTATACAAAATATAGGGATAAAAAGTCTGGTATTCTGGGAAAAATAAAGCATATGCTAATGTTGAAAACATCAATTCAGCCTGAGTTGATATTAGTCCTTTATTTTTATTCTTTGAAATTTTCATACATGGATAAATGTGTCTTGGTCATCCTCCGACTCCTTCCTGCTAATGTCCCTCAGCCCCCAAACTTAATGTCCCTTTTTTTATAACCATTAAGTCCTGCCTGTAAGTACGTAGGTGAGAGCTCACCCCTGCGCCATGGGTGACTGTCCAGTGAACTCCCAGCCAAACAAAAAGTGACTCTAAGTCCCCAACAGCCATCAACTGCCAGTCGCACCTCAGCTGGAGGTAGGGTTTTGGTGTGCCCTCTGAATCCATGTAGTACATGTTTTCTTTCATTTTTTTTAGAATTTCATACGTGAGTATGGTATATCATTTCCAGCTCTCCCTCTCCCTACTCCAATTCCTCTCATGTGTCCCAAATACCTCTAAAAGTCAGGATCTCTTTTTCTACAATTATTATGAGATAGATAGATAGATGATAGAGATAGATAGAAATGATAGATTGATGATAGATATAATACATAGATAGATGATGGATATAATAGATAGTAGATAGATAGATAGATAGATAGATAGATAGATAGATAGATGATGGATTAGAGATAGATAGATGATGGATTAGAGATAGATAGATAGATAGATAGATAGATAGATAATTGATAGATAGATAGATAGATAGATAGATAGATAGATAGATAGATAGATAGATGACAGATAACCTACTGAGTTCATTTAGTATTACACAGATGTACATGAGTTTAGGGATGACCACTTGGTATGGGATAACCTACCAAAGGACTCATCTCTGGAGAAAGGAGATTCTCCATCTCAGCAGCCAATGCTTGCCTATAGCAATGCCTATGGCTCTTCATCTAGGGGTGGAGACTTGTGATATTTCCCCCATTGTAGTGTTGTCATTATGCTAGTCTTGTTTAGGCAACAACATTGTTAAGATTTCATGGGTGCAGAAGATGCTCCCTCATGTCAGGCATCCTGGTCTTTCCAGCCCCTCTTCCGTGCTGTTCCTGAGCTTTAAGTGTAGGAGTTACATTACAAAAATTCTGGTTGGGGCGGGGCACCCCTCAAGTGGTATTCTCTAGCACACTGGAGAAATGTTAACTGGCTTGGTCTTATAGAGGTCCTATGCAAGTTACCACAAGTGCTGTGAATTCAGGTGAACTTCAGGCATGTCCTGTCTAAACAACAGTACTTCACAGAGCTCTTCCCCACCCTCTGCCTCTGGCTCTTATCATCCTTTCACCCCCATCTTTCAGCGTGCTCCCTGAGCTTGGGTAAATAAACCGATTTTTCACCAGAAAGTTCATTTGTTCAAGTTAATAGATAGCTTTTGAGGGTGAGAGATATTATTGCCTGTCTAAAACTTAACATGGGGAAAGAACTTTGTAAAATATATCTCTTATTCTTTAACCTTTTATTTGTATTAACTGTGATGTTTCTACCCTTAAAACAGAAGTTTTCTGAGCTGGGTGTGGTGGTGCACACCTTTAATCCTACCACTAGGCAGGCAGATCTTTGTGAGTTCAAGGCCAGCCTGGTCTACAGAGTGAGTTCCAGGCCAGCTGGGGCTACATGGAGACCCTGTCTCAAAAAAATATATTTTTCTTTCCTCTACCAGCAACGATTTCTAATGACAATAAATTTTAAGCTATCTAGCATATACACCAAATGGAAAGTAATATTAAGGCTGGGTAGTGTGCACAAAGCACTGGACTTAATCTCCAGTGTCACATAAAACAAGGCATAGCAGTGCACACCTGAAATCCCAGAACTCAGAATGTGGAGGCAAGAAAATCAGAAGTTCAAGACCACCCTTGAAGATGTGACAAGTTGGAGGCCAGCCTGGGCCACATGAAAACCAATCTAAAATATTTTTTTTCTATCTACCTTATGGTTGTAGAACTCACTGAAGCTGTAACAAAGAGGTTACTGTTTTCACGTCTTCCTTTATGGCACTCAGTGCAAAATATATCCTGTTTCTGCCCCCCAAAAAAAAGAATGAAAAGGGAAATAAAAATAATATTAAGTAATAAACATGCATGCTCTTTTCTTAAAATTACACCTTACCAGAAAAGGGTTTAGAATTTTTGGGGAAAGACATCCTGTTTAGACAGCCCTTGGGGAGACACAGCCAATAGCTGTTTAGAAGCAGAAATTTCTGGTCAGATTAGGGAGCCTTTTGACATTTCTTGGTCCCTTTCATTACAGCTCTGGGTTCCTTTGCTCTGAGTGTTCCATTCTCTACAGGGGACTCTTCCATAGTAATAGTCTCTTTGTTGCAGGCTGATTTTAATTTCATTTATTGGGGTGGGGTAAGGAGGAACACACATATCTCACATGGAAGTCGCAGGACAACTTGTGGTAGTCTGTCCTTTTCTTCCACCTTGTGGGTCTCAAGTATCAAATCTTTGGGCTCAATGGCAAGTACCTTTACCTGATGAATTGTCTCACTGCCTGTCCAAAGGTGGGTGCTCATTTAAAGTTATGTAGAAGATACTGATGAGAATCATGTTGGAACAAGAGCCTCTGATAATGGAGACTGCAGCAATGTGTTCCTAAAGTGAATGCTGTATTCGTAGTTTGTTAAGACTAGACTTGCTCTTTCAAAAAAGTGGAAAGAGAACGCTATACATATTGACAGTAGTACAGCCAATGACAGGCCAGAGAAACGGCTCAGTGGTTAAGTGGCTGCTCTTGCAGAGGACCCAGGTTCAGTTCTCAGCATCCAAAGGGTGACTAACAACTTTCTGAATTCCAGTTCTAAGGGATCCAATGCCCTCTCCTAGCATCTTCTGGAATTGCATAACATGGGTACACTTACATCCATGCAAGCAAAACACTCCTACACATAAAATAAAAACAAATAAATATTTTTAAATGCAGCTAGTGAGCAATGTTACTGAGATTTCAACTTATCTCTCCAAAAGTGTGAATTTGTGATAAACGAATACAACAAAATACCACACATGAGCTCTGAGCCCCCAGTGACCCCAAAACGTGACAGGATGGTCAGCTTGTTAACTAAGTCTGCCAAAAGTGATCCTTTCGTCCTTCATCTCTTTGATAATTATCTTATTTCTCCACTATAATTCTTTTTTACAATTTTATTTTTATAATTTTTCTTTTTTTATGTGTATGAGTGTACTGTCTGCATGTAGGTTGGTACACTCATGTTGTGCAATGCTGTGGAGGTCAGAAGAGGACATCGGATTCCCCTGAAACTGGAGTTAAAGATAGTTCTTAGCCGCCATGTGGGTGCTGGGAATCAAACCCAGGTCCTCTGCAAGAGCAGTCAGTGCTCTTAACCACTGAGCCATCTCTCCAGCCCCCTTTATAATTTTTCATAGTTCTAGTATTATACAGTGAGCATATCCCCCCAATATCCTCCACCCTGCTTGTCTCACTCATCGATTCCCCATTAGTCCATTTTGTTCCCCTAGACAATTTAACTCCTTGCTTCGCTTCTCATGTACATGCATAGTTTTCTGTATAAAATCTAGGAATCACCGATGAGAAGAAGCATAGGATATTTGCCTGAGACTGGCTTAACTCCTCTACTAAGATTATCTCCAGTTGCATCCATTTTCCTCCTAACAATAGAACTTCATTCTTCTTTATGGCAAGCCTCACACACACCAGCTTCACATTCAGCCTCTCTTAGGAGTCCACAAAAGCCTGGGGGTGGGGGACTGAGCAAAAGACTGCTTCCTTTTCCATTGGATTAGAAATAAGCAGTGCCGTCCTAATTCAAGCATTCCTTGTCCATCTGGGAACTCTGGATTAGTAGTCAACCCTCCCTCTCCAATCAATGTCCACCTGACTCAACTGCCTTTTAGAGCCCTATGTGTCCTGGAACCCAGAAATAAATGTCATTCAGTTGAGATCAACTGTATAAACTTATTTGCACTGGCTTAAAACCTTCCTGCTATGGACTTTAAAAAGAAATTAATCTGTGTATTATTAAGCAAATGACGTCTCCCATTAGCCAACTGTTAGCCACCAGTTTAGAAGATATAACCTAATGTGTGAAAGGAGATAGGAAAAAAATCAACAAGCAGAAAATAAACACTGTTTAAGAGCTAACAGAACGGGGGGGGGGGGGTCCATGCCTAAAATCCCTGCACTGAAGAGGCAGAGTCACAAGGTTAAGAGCTTCAAGGTCAGCCTTGGGAGATGCCACCAAGCCTGACGTCCTGAGTTCAGTCCCTTGGACCCACATGGTAGAAGGAAAGAACTGATTCTCACGAGTTATCCTCTGACTTCCACATGTACTCTGTGGCACGTAGGTACACACACACACACACACACACACACACATGCACACACACACACACATAAAGAAAAAACACATTACATGCATGTACATGCATGTATACAAAATAATTATGTAATTTTAAAATTTTAAAGCAAAAAGAAGTTCAAAGTTATCTCAGCCACACAGAGAGTTGGAGGTCAACCTAGAGCCCTCCTCAAAAAAACAGAACAGCAAAAACAGAGCAAATGGGCTCTTCCACTTTTTATTCTTTCAGGATTCTAAAATAAAATTAAGATCCTAACCTAATTCAGAGTTGGAGCAACCCTGGGTAGAATACCAGGAAGCTTGAGGCGGAACAAGATCTTTAAATATTATCCATTCAAAGTTAGATCCAGCAGTTGGGACCAACCTTCTATGATATCCATGACAACTGACCACCCAAATTCTGCATAAATAATTCCAGCGACCGTGACTTCAAATAAAGTAAACTGCCTCGTGTTTAGGCAGTTTTAATTGATTTGTCCACAAGTTCAAGCTTTCCAGGACATCCGTCTTCACACTGGCATATGAATATCCTGGGAGATAAACCAGGACTTTAGAAGGAATACTAGAAATGTGAGACATCCGCTTAAGAAATTCACCTTCCAGACCCTCAGTGGACACAGGTCTGCTTGCATGTGTGAAGACCACCCCTTTTACGCCTACATTTCCACTCTCTATGACATACTTTTCACCTGATCCAAAAGGTTCTGGACAAGAACTAAACAGTTTCAAAATGCCTGGCTACTGAGATAATAACGTCCAGTGGTAAAAAAAAAAAAAAGACTTTCTGTAAGAAATTGGGCTAGGAGATAGATAGCTGTGCAGGAGTGAGGGCCTGGGTTCAGATCCCCAGATTTCACAAAAATCCGGGCTCAGTACTACAAATCTGCAGTCCAATGCTACTACAGGGAGATGGGAGGATCTGACAGAAAAACCTCCAGAAACTTTTGGGCCAGCCCACCTGGTGTGCAGTGTCAAACAACAAGAGACCCTGTCTCCAGTAAGGCGAAAGTTGAGGACCACACCTAAGGCGCACCGCCTCCACACACATCCAGTGGACCTGCACATCCATACTGACACATGCAACCATTCTCTCTCTCTCTCTCTCTCTCTCTCTCGATAAAAAAAGAAGAAATAATAATTGTGACTTCTTTTATCTAGAGAAAAAAATGTATCCTCCACCCATCAGTTCCTCATCCATCCATCCATCCATTCATGCATCTACCCTTCCATCTACCCACCCATCTTCCATCCATCCACTTATCCATTCATCCATCAATTCTTTTATTTTATTACTTTTTTATGTGAATGAGTGCATTGCTTACATGTGTGTAAGTGTATCCATGTTGTACAATCCCTTTGGAGGTCAGAAGAGGGTATCAGATCCCCTGGAACTAGAATTATAGATAGTTGTTAGCTGCCATGTGGATGCTGGGAACGGAACCTGAGTCCTCTGCAAGAGCAGCTGGTTCTCTTAATCCCTGAGCCATTTCTCTAGCCCTCATCCATCCATTTATTCAACCATCTGTCCATTCATTAACTCATTTCTCCATTCACCCATACCAATCCTCATAAATTGGAATTAAGAACTGATACAACTGTGGTGAAAACCCAGGAGAACAGAATCCTTTGAGTTGAAAATCGGGTCAGATTCCTTTTCAACATAAAGTAAATGTAATTAAGCCGATTAGCTTGACAATGAAGACTGGCATTGCCAATTTTGTTAAATGGTGGACATTTTCCATAAGGTGCACAATAAAATCTGCACTGCAAGGTTCTGATAAAAAATACATATTTATTGAGCAAAGACAGAATGGTATATGCAGGAAGCCGAGCCTTTAAAAGATGGTAAGTGTATGATAAAAATTATAGAGGGCAAACAAAAATTATGCAAGAGGCACTAGCTTTTAAAAGTTATTTTTGTGGCCATGAGCCAAAAATGCATGAGATTAGTTCTGTAGAAAACAGAATACTTTAAAAAAAGAAAAACCTCCCTCTTCCTGTGACGGAGCCCTGGACATAGGAAAACAAACCTCACTTGCGCCTTCTCACTATGTCACTTGTTCTCCACATTATTTTCCTAGGCAGGCTTAGCCACTCCTCAGCCAGAGGGAAGGAATTAGTCATTCACGTAACTTCCCTGACTCCAGTGAAAGACTTAGACTGGCTATCAAACTCAAAAAAACTCACTCTTTGCCCACAACAGGCAAGAAAAGACTGTAGCAACTCCTATCCCATCTTTTAAGAAGCCAACCAGTCAGCCGGGCATGGTGGCGCATGCCTTTAATCCTGGCAACTCAGGAGGCAGAGACAGGTGGGTCTTTGTGAGTTCAAGGCCAGCCTGGTCTATAGAGCAAGTTCTAGGACAGCTGGGGCTACAGGGAGACCCTGTCTTGAAAAGACCAAAGAAGAAGAAGAAGAAGAAGAAGAAGAAGAAGAAGAAGAAGAAGAAGAAGAAGAAGAAGAAGAAGAAGAAGAAGAAGAAGAAGAAGCCAACTCGTGCACAGGATATTTCTTAACCTAACCCAGGCTCCTATCCAGTGTTAGGTGATCCTGAGCCTCAAGGTACATCGACCTACAATTAGAGGACAGTCAAAAGTAGAAGCCTGAGCTGGGGAGATGGCTCAGTGGGTAAAAACACTAGTCACTTTAAGTGAAATCCAAGGCTGGGCATGTAGCTCAGCAGAGCACTTGCCCGGCGTGTATAAAGTTTGGGTGCCATCCACAGTACTGTTAAGTAACTAGTTACCTATTAGCAGAATTAGAGGACTTCAGGCCTAGATCTCTGTATCATAATGAACAGTTTACAAAGCTAAGAACTAGAACCCAGGAGGAGCTGCTGACAAAGTCATTAACTGAGACTATCTAAGCCTGGTTCTAGGACCTCTAAATTGTGTTTTTTTTTTTAATTTATTTATTTATTTTTAACAAATCTAGACCTGTGTTCCCGCCCATTCCCCCACCCCGCCAGAGCTCATGCATTCTGCCAAACATGCTTTTCATCTCTTAGTCTTTCTCAATATTGTCCATGGGGAAGTTGACTGTTTTGAGCAGAAGTTCACTGTTTCAGTCAGTTCTTTGATGCAGTCTTTTCTGTTGTTGTTGTTGTTGTT